>JAQGCC010004342.1:0-13337 GCA_034698905.1 Xestoiulus laeticollis | reverse complement strand
TGTGGTACCAATCCCAGACTTGATACGAAGATTTATTCTCAAGCAGCTCAATTTGTGCAACTGTGGTACGGGGGTTTGTCCTATTCTTTAGACGCTATTGCTTCAGACACCATGTTTCAGAAACTGCGACACTGTTTCCCGGTAGCGACAGGTTTCCAGTTATGTTTCTCGAAACCGTTTCGTGACAAACGTTTTCATCGAGCGTACTAAAAACCCTCGATAGCGATATCGGCTGCTGCGCACAGTAGGGGTTATATTTCAGCTTATTTTTTTAAAAACTAATAATTCAGAACGAAGAGCAGTTTCCGATGCATTTTTGTTTTATTACTTTTCTTTAATAAACCGAAAACGATGTTCGCATCCTCGAAACTGCAGTCGTAACGGAATTATTATTCATCACGAGGGAGAAATAAATTTTTCATACGCTTCGTTATCGTTGCGTATCTTTTCGAGCATTTCTCGTCGTTTACGAGTCCGCATTTACGGCAACAATTTGTTTCGCGAGCGCCAATTTGCATTACGACGTTCGCGATACGGCAGCGCCCCCTGCGTAACCTCCCTCGTACTTACCGCCTTTGCCGCTTGAGGGCTGCGTCGGGGCCACCGTCGTCACTTTGGGAATTTCTGAAATTTGGCAAAACACGGATTAGTGGAAATGCACAGTCAAAGGTATAGTTCCTTATAATCTCCACCTATATACTGCTCGTCGCCAGGTTGCACCAAGTCTTAACTTCTGGTTTCATTGTCGATTAAATTTAACGCACGCATTCTGCGCCTGCTTTTTATTTATGAACCATCCTCGTTGAACTCTGCCTCCGTTTCCAACATTAAAACTAAGAAAATACTACGTTCGTAGTACCGATTTTACTCAATTCAATTCAACTCAGTACCCTTCAGTAAGCAAACAAATGCCATGTGTACTCCACTCTCTCAGAGTAAAAAAAGACTTACCGGTTGATTAACATCATTAAAATTGGTTCAGAGCTTACATGACTCACTTCTGGCATTATATTCCAGAAACCTCATTGGTCAATCTCATTAGCTAAGCAAACAAAATAAAATCTTGGTCCCAGTTGAGATGCTGTTTTAGATAAGGTTTCAACCTGAATTTGGCATGGAGCCAAAGAGGGGTTGTTCTTAATGTAAACAATGATACTGGAATCACCCTAGATACTTTTTGTCACTTGACTGTTTAGTCACTGTCATCCTTAAAGTCCATTGCTTATCATGGAACCGTTCCACACTTGTCATGGATCACGAAACCACTATGCCACACATAGTGTGCGTAGCTTCGACAGAAGGCGTTCTAAAAAATTTGGGCATCAACGCAGATGTAGAAGTTGCGGTTTGGTGCAACCCGGCAATAGGCGAAGAGTTTTGTTATGCGCATGCGTCGATTAGCTTTTCACCCTGGAGATGGTTAATTTGGTTCAAACGTTAATCAGCGAGCAAATCGGATGTCGTGAGCAGTTTTAATTAAAAGGGGGGGGAGGCAAAGGGGCAGGACGTAATTAGTGGATAATTAATAAGTGAATTAGTTGATGTGGGGGGAAAAACGGGATATCCCAAATGTTAAAAACAATCCCTTCGAACGAAAAAGGTGTCTGCGTCTTATTAATATAGGGTGAATTATTATTGTGTTTGCACTTCGGTCTTTGGATAAGATACGGCAGAGGCTAATTAACCAATTTGTTCTGGTCACACTGCCAGTGGTTGTTAACCTTAATGCAATTTAATGCTTTGGGGTTGTGGTAAATTATTTCAAGGGGAAATAGTGGGAGAGGTTAATGCAATTACTAATAAAAATTGGCAAAATCTGAATAGTGTTTACTCGTGTATTAGCCCCACCCGAAACGTAGACCTTTCTTTTTAAAAACAAATTATAGATTGGAATTAATTCAAAATTTAATCGTTTTACTCTGTTTTGAGGCGATCGAATGCAATGTACAAAATGCATTTTATCGGTAGATTTAGAAAGTTATTATAAGCTTTTTCGAATGGTATGATGCATACGCTTGTAACAGCCCCACCCGTGTTTCCGAAAGGGTAAAAACTTGTTAAAAATTAATAAGGCGGTACCAATACACGAGTAAATGTTACATTAAACTCTTTATCTGGCCACACTGCACTAGACCAAAGTGCAATTCGCAAAAAAAAACAGACCCTTTCTTGGACAGATGCCAAGACACCAGACTGGACAGTTTTGATGTTGTTGAGATTTGGGAGTGTGAATATGAGCAGCACTTAAAGAGCTCTTCTTAAGTGTCTGGCGTAATTAATAAAAAAGGGGTGGGGGGATTAAGAGGTGAAAGGTTAATAGGCGTGGCGATCTATGAGTTACTGAATGAATATAGAGACGTACTTATGCAGGGAGCAACTGGGGAGCGGCTCTGTTGGTAACCTTTGGCACAGCGGTTGCAAGTGACTCCGGTCACCCCGTCTTTGCACGGACACTGGCCAGTGGTCTGGTTGCACGTTTTCCCAGACGCCCCCACGGGATGGCAATCGCATGCTGCGAAAAAAGAGATGCAAAAGAGAGAGATGTGGTCCAGAGAGAAAAACGACGATGAAAAACAAAAAAACACGACGTGGTCAGGGATCAAGGGTCAAGTGGGGTTAGTCGTCAAAATCAAGCTTTAGAGCAGCAATCGAGTGAGGGCGGCTTGGGGGTTAGATCCGATCGGGCTTCGTGATTTCAGCAGGAATCATCGTTCGTCGTTAATACACCGTGCATGGTCTACATTAGTTGGACACAATGAAAGAAGTTCAGTTGGCAACATTAAATGTTTTTCTTCTGTTTGTTGGCATGTAAAAACTTCGAGAACTCTGTAAAAAAGGATTCCGAGGAGGAGGAGGAAAGAAGCATCAGGTGGTTCAACTTGAGAACGGGTGTTAACATTATTTTGTCCATCTCCACGTAGAAGGCTATGCAAGGTTGCCTTTGCACACTGGTCAATCTTGTAATTAAATTTAAGACGAGGCTTTTGGAAACTAATTACGAAATTGCAAGGGTTGTCCTCCCCCACCCCCTTTCCACCCTAGGGTTTTATGCATTGTACAGGGTGAACGTAAAGTCTTTGCCACCACCCCTGCTTTTACACCGCTTTAGATATGAAAATTCTGTTAATGCTGTTAAATAGGAAGTCCACTGATATTGTTAGATTTTACCTAAGAACCCATGTTTTCGCAGAAACCCGAATTATAACTTTTCAGCCGTAACACTTAGGACAAAATGTCGAATTAGGAAAAGGAGGAGAATGGTCCTTTCGTATGAAATCAGCTGTTTGCGTCATCATTGTCAATTATTTAAAGTTGTTACGATGTTTTTAAGAGCAGAGGGAAATGATGAAAGGCGGCTTTGCTACAGCACAGCGGTGCACTGCAGGGAAGCAACCTAAATTCGATAAAGGGGCTTATTGCACCAAAAGCTTCACTGCATTGCACCGCTGTAATGCAGCGAAGCCAACATTTGTCATTCGAGCTAAGTAGCATGTGTGTAACGAGCAGCAGTTATGTTGGAAGTTGATAATAATGCTTTTTTTATTCTTTAAAATGTGTTTGATAAAATTCAAAAACACCAAATAAAGTGTGCTTTCCTTATTCAAATTTACTGTCCTTCCCTGGGAAACAATCCAGCTGGACTCGTAACAAAATCTAGGGTTTTAATTGCTAAGCTGCTAATTGCAATTGCTATTTTATTTTTTTCATTATTATAAACATAATTATATTCATTAACGAGTAAATTTAGGAATTTTAGTCAGGGAAATTGAAAATGAAAATGATGTGGCCGCGCACCCTGCGCGTTTTATAGCCCAAGGATTATATAGCCCAACGTGACTTCCTATTTAACAGCATTAACAGAATTTTCATAACTATAAGCCTTATCCCTAATAAAAACACTGCTTCGGCCATGTTATCTTAACGAATTCTGGGTATTTATTCGAGGTGTTATTATTATGGCTTTTGCTGTGATTACCTAACCCAAATTCCCAAATAGAATCACATTTGAAAACACGAAAACAGGCTTTTTGTTATTGAAAAAAAATAGTGTGGAAACCATGGGAAAAATAGCTCGATCGGGATCAAAAGGAGATTTACCTAAATGTGGTCCATTCCTCCCTCCCACCTCCACCCACCCAAATAGAATTTCTACGATTTACGGTTAACTAATCCCCAGCAATGTTAGAGACGCAATTGGGACTCTAATCGAGGGGATTATATCTGGTTTAATCCGGGGCTGACCACTGGCCCTCCTCCCCCGCTCCTCCAATCCACCGAATTCGAAGGGGTGGGGTGGGGGGTACGCGTTGCCAAACCCAAAAATTCCCAAACAAATCCCTAAATGACTTTTATTTCTTTTGTTCCTTAAATCAATTTAAGACGACCCTCCCACTACAAGGTGGTGGGGGGGGGGGGGAGAAGAGTACAGGGGTGGCCCACCCGCGTGGGGGCGCTTTTTTTTCCAACCAACTAAAAACTTGATATCCGGTAGCCGTTAGGCTTATGGAGTGTCACGACCAATTCCCTCCCCCTTGCCTACTCCTCCATCTTTTTTTTTGTGTTTTTTTATTATTTTATTTTAGCACAAAACCCAGTACGTGACATCGGTTCCGAAACGAGGATTTATTTTTGAAAGGTGGGTTAATCTCCTCGCTCTGCCTCTAAAGCACACTTTTCGTTTTACTAAGAAAAATGCCTATGATAGTGAAGGACCTAACCTTAAATTCTATACTTCAACTCCCCCCCCCCCCTCCCTAGCCCCTATCCCTCCTCCTGCTCCTCCTTGTTCAGAAGTTCATCCTAAAACATGCAATAATCGGGGATGCTGAATCACGGTCGTTTCTTCCTCTTCATAATTATCTATTAAAGCTTGTTTTTGTTATTTTTTTTTGGACTTGTGTTCGAGACCCATGTAGAACTAACAAAAATACGAAAATCTACACCCCCCCCCCCCCTTCCCCCTTAGGAGTTTGTCAATGAGATCGCTAGATGGCGCTGCTTCTTACTAAGGGTTGTGTTTCGTTATCAGAGAGGAAATGGACAAAATAATGGCAACAGAAAAGTTTCGGGTTGTTTTAACAGTGTGAGAATGAGAAGCGTTTGAAAAGTTCAAATTCATTTTGTAAAAGTCAGGGTTTTCCAAGCAGTGTGTTTAGAGCAGTATGAGAAGCGTTTGAAAAGTTCGTAACTCTACGTACGTAAGAAAGCCTTCGGTAAAAGGCCACGGAGTTTTCAAACGCGTGCTGTTTGAAATGTTCGTAGCTGAATTTCGATAGGAAAGCCATGTGTGGAAGGCCACGAAATTTTCAAACAGGTGCCGAATATTTTTTCAACCTGGACAACCTGGTGTCGGGGTAATGGAACAGTCAGTGAAAAGTGGATTCATTTCGTAAAAGTCAGTGTTTTTCAAGCAGTGTGTTTAGAACAGTATGAGAAGCGTTTGAAAAGTTCGTGGCTCGATTCACATTAGAAACGTATTAGATATAGGCCATGGAGTTTTCAAGCGCGTGTTGTTTGAAATATCCGTGGCTCGATTTCGATAGGAAAGCCATGGTTTTAAGGCCACGGACTTTTCAAACACCTGTTCTGGAAAGCCTGGAATGGTCAGGGAAATTTGGACAGACGTGGAATATCGTAAACACTACACAGCGATGTATTCATGTATGTGTTTGCATTGACTGCATTGAAACAGCTTTCCAGAAAGCCTCCTGTTTTTTTTTGTTTTTTTTTTTTCTGGCTGCAGGATCACGGTGTTGAATTGAACTTCCTTAATAGACACTATACAGTGTTTCCATTATTTTGTCCAATGGTAGATATGCAGGTCGTATTAAGAGCGAGATGATCGAAGCGGAGGAATCTTAAAGGGAGGAGAGACTGAGGTTGTTTTGGATTTTGTTGTTGTTACCTTTGCAGGCCTTTCGGTGGGTGATGGCTTTGGTGGTGTCCCTGTAGAAGCCCTCCTTGCAGTAGTGACAGTGGCGCCCTGCCGTGTTGTGGCGACACTGCAGACACACGCCACCACTCTTGCGTCCGGACAACTTGAACAACTCCATGTTGAAGCGACACCTGCGGGCGTGCAGGTTGCACTGGCAGGCTGAAAAAAAATACACATAAAATCACTTTCTCATACATATATAAGGTTGTGTAAGAAGTGAGGATATTGAAATGGTCCGAAGAATGCAACTTTATACGCAGTCGGATCTCTATAACGAATGCCACGGGATAAGACATGCGTTCGTTCGTTATACGGAGAGGTCTGATTTCACACGTTTTTTTCCGCTCCCAGATATAGGCTGCTTTCGTGGCTTTTTATGACACCTAGCAGTTTTTTAGCTCCTGAAATACCAGTTGTTGTTTTTTTGCCCCAGCAGTACTCATTCTGTCTTCCAATAAAAGACACCTTATAGTACCCCTTAAATAAGCCTTAGAATGTTTTAAGATATTAGCTATTAAAAACCAACCTGTTTGTTATAAACAGTCGATTAGGATAATGCGGGATAGGGACCGACCGAACCGTTCGTTATACTGAGAGGCCAATATATGAGAGGTATAGGCATTTTATTTGGAACCAGCCATTCAGTTCGTTATACTGAGAGGCTTATATAGTATACCTATACATGATAGGTATAGGCATTTTGGTCGGAACCAGCCACTGTGTACGTTATATCGAGCGGTTTTTATATAGAACGTTAATTTGCTATACCGAAAGGATAATACATGAGATGTATGGACATTTTGGTCGGGACCCGCCATTGTTCGTTATATAGGACGTTCGCTATACCGAAAGGATAATACATGAAAGGTATAGGCATTTTGGTCGGTCGGGACTAGCCATTCTGTTCGTTATATCGAGCGGTTTTTTATATAGAACGTTAATTTGCAATAAGGATAAAACATGAAAGGTATATTGGCACTTTGGTCTTGACAAGTATAACTGTTCGTTATACATTTTGGTGGGGACCTACCTCTGTTCGTTGTGCAGAACGTTCGTTATATTAAGAGGCTAATCCATAAGAGGTAGGCACCATGCATGATAGGGGGGTGGAGATATAAAGATGGCGGATTGGAAAAGGGTCTTTATAAGGGCATTAATGCGAAGGTGCGTTATACACGCGATGGGGGAGGGGGTGAGGGGGAGAGGAGGTCAAGGGGTAGGGCATAAGAGACGAGTCGTAAAAGCATGGAACTAGGGGAGGTCGTAATGGCCCCATATATGGCTGGGTTGGGATTACGATGTATATCCTAGCCGTTAATGAAGCGGGAGGGGCGAAGGGGGGGAGGGGGGGATTATGGAAGGACCAAAGACAGGAAATTAAAATGGCCGCGACGACAAATTGAGCTATGCTCCTGAGTAGGGGGCGCTCCCAACGCCACAGCCACAGGTATAGGGAAAGGAAAGACTTATTAAAGCACGACGTGACTCCCCGGGGAGTCATCCCCCCTCGGGCGTCGCCATGGCAACACCCCCTCCGTGACCCCCGTCAGGTCGGACCGGGATTACGACTCCATTGTTCCCATTTTTATAAGGGGGATTCCGGAGAGAGAGAAAGAGAGACGGACAATAACAACAGTTATTAAAAGAGAGGAACAAACCAGACAACCAACCAAATATCTCATTCGGACTTTAATGAAGGGGAGAGGGTTGTTATATAGGATTCCAAAGTGGTCGCACGGGCCTTGAAAACCATTGAATTGTCAGGGAAGTTTTTTTTTTTTTGGGGGGGGGATGTTTAGCACTGAATATGAGAAGCGTTTGAAAAGTTCGTGACTCGTTGTAGATAGGACATCAATGGTGTAGGGGCCACGGAGTTTTCAAACGTAAAAAAAACATGGAATTGTTTAGCACGCGTGGTATATGAGGAAAGTTTGAAAAGTTCGCGGCTCATTGTATATAAGAAAATCATGGTGAAGAGGCCACGAAGTTATCAAACGCAACAGCAATAAAAAAGCGTTTGAAAAGTTCGTGGCTCATTGCAGATAGGATAGCTATGGTGCATAGGCCACGGAGTTTTCAAACGCGCAGCAAGGAGATGCGTTTGAAAAGTTCGTGGCTCATTGTAGATAAGAAAGCTATGGTGCATAGGCCACGGAGTTTTCAGACGCGCAGCAAGGAGATGCGTTTGAAAAGTTCGTGGCTCATTGTAGATAAGAAAGCTATGCTGCAGAGGCCACGGAGTTTTCAGACGCGCAGCTCGAGATGCGTTTGAAAAGTTCGTGGCTCATTGTAGATAAGAAAGCTATGGTGCATAGGCCACGGAGTTTTCAGACGCGCAGCACGAGATGCGTTTGAAAAGTGCGTGGCTCATTGCAGATAGGATATCCATGGTGCAGAGGCCACGGAGTTTTCAAACCTGCAAGGTTTCATGAAAATTGAAATTTCAAGAGCTGGGAAAAGCCAGGAAAGTTTAAAGTAATGCATGTTTTTCAGTTGAACCGCCTCGAACTCATTTTTGGGAAATTCAAATGCGCCCCCTGGCGGAGTACGTTACTCCTCGGGACGAAGGCACCTGGATCCCCACCCCCAAAAAAGCGGAATAAAAGAAAACAAGGGGTCTTTGAAAGGCCGATTTCATGGCCGATCCTCGTCTTTTGGACCCCTTAGCAGGATGAATCGGAGGCCACGCCCCCTTTTTCGGGATTTAAGGAATTGAAGGTGCGTGTGGGCGAACGAAAGGCAACTCTTTTGTTGCAGCGCCCCCTTTCATCGCTTTTGTCCCCCTTGTTGTTGTTGTCCGCACCCCCAGCGACTGCGTGGGGGTGGGGGTGGGTGGGACCTCCTAGGGTGCCAGGTCACGCTTTTAAGCTGAGGTGCAGTCGTGGACAAGTCGAGTCCGTGTCGTGGTAGGAGGCGCCACAGCGAGGGCGAGGCGCCTGCACCTTTGGGTTCAGCAGGAGGGGGAGGGGGGTCAAAGGCCACCCCTTGAGGGAGACAGAAGCCGACAATTAAGTCGTATTAATATCTGGCGCTTTGTTATGGTAATAAAATAATAATAAAAAGGCGAATGAAATTGTTGCGGTTGCGCCCGCTGGAGGGCGTGGTTTTTTTGATCGATAGGATGATGCCCCTCAACCGCCAGGGGGACAGGCCCATTGACCCCTACAAACCTCAACAACCCACCTCCCCTCCCCCCATGCAAACACACTCATTTAATGAAAATTAAACGACGTTCCCCATAGCCTTCCTATATTATATACGGAATTGGGCTTAAATTGGCTTCTGACTACAGTCACGTCACGTGAGCTCACGTGATGGCACGAACTCACAATTCAAACCGTGATAGCAAACTATACTGTCACACGCGATGGATTTTTGCAGCAGAATATATAAAATAAATAGTAAGAATTGAACATATAGCCTATATATACAACATGAACGCACGCGAAATATAATAATTAATGGACGTGAGGACGTGATGTCACCAAATATGTAGACGAGCAGGGAAAGAAAAACGTGAGGCCAGATTTGTGATGTGTGAGGTGCATGACGTGATAACAGTTTGTGCGTCGACCACGCTAAGCAATTCTTAACAATACATTCTACAAATTTTATCTCGTGACACGATGAGCTTGCGTGATATCACGTGAGTTCATGTGACGTGATATGGCACGCACGCTCACGCCACGTGGAAAAAAATGTAGAACGCATTATTTACAATAGTTTAGCATGGTCGACGCATGCATGCACGGGGCTCATACTGTTATCACGTGATGCTCCTCACATCACAAATCCGGCCTCACACGTGCTGTCACGATTGTCTTTTCTGTATAGTCTCGTCTTCCTCACGTTACATCACGTCCTCACGTCCATCTATTCTGTTATAAAATATTTCCATCATGGTGTCACGTCACGTGTGTGACAGCAGTTTGCTCATCGCGCGATGCGAAGTTAAAAATGTGAGCTCTTGCCATCACGTTAGCTCACGTGACGTGATGATAGTCTGTAGCCGGCTTTAAAGACTGCACACAAGCATGAAACTAAGATACGTTCAGGTATCTTCCTCCACCCCCTCCCACCTATCCCCCACCACTCCCAAACCGACCCCTTGTCCCCCTAGCGGCGGATACAGAGATGAACATTCCCAAAGGCATTCGACTACCTAAGGGGACTTGGGGGGGTTGGGGGTTGAGGGGGAGTGGGGGTTATAGCGTCCGTGTCTCTCCCCAGGGGGCGCTGCGCTGACAGTAATTACATTTCCGCCTGGCCGCAGTCCGTTATATGTATCTTGACAGACGTAATGAAGTTGTCCCTTAACTCCCACGCGGCTCTGGGGTCATAACCCCCTTCTTTGTGGAGGGGGGGGGGGCATGCCCAAAGCCCCCTGCAGAGCTAATATAATTCCCCCTTTTTCCAAATATTAGGGTTCTGGACAGCGGTCAGTGTGCGCTGGCGTGAGACCCCAACTAATAGGATTAGGGGTCCCTTCCTTTCCCTCGACGACCCCTGGGTCCTTATATACGGACGCTATAGGGCCTACTATACATGTACATGTGCACGTGATGCCACACTTCAATACTCTTGACCCCCACGACAACGCGCTTTAGAAAATGTACGATTTATGAACCTATAGCATATATCCCAAGTTTTTCATATGTACATCTACATGTATTTACCCCATGTCACGAATTCAGACTCCGAATATAACGAACGTTCTATTACGAACCGATCGATGGAACGAACTGCAGGAGTTCGCCTAAATGCCTATACTTGTATTAGATTCTCAGTATAACGAACTAGTCCCGACTAAATGTAATATATACCTCTGATGCATGTATTAGCTATAGCCTCTGAGAATAACGAAAGTTCTATATAACGAACTAGTCCCGACTATAATTATATGCTTCTATACCTATCATGTAGGCCTACGTTGTAACCTCTGATTATAATGAACGTTTTGTATAACGAACTGCTGCCACTAAATACATATATACCTCTGATGCATGTGTTAGCCTCTGCAAAGTTCTAATGTATAACGAACTAGTCCCGACTAGTCAAAATTAGCCTCTGAGTTATAACAACCGCTCGATATAACGAACTGTTAACGACTAAATGCATATATGCCATATACACACATATACGAGTATATATGTATTCGATGTATGCATGCTCTGAGTATAACGAACTATATAGTCCCGACTTATGCCGTATTCTCAGCGTTTTTGCTGCAGAAATCGGTGAGTGCGCACTCACCGATTTCTGTCGCAAAACGCGTAGTGAGAATACGGCATTAGTATATACTTCTCATTGTAGGCCTATACGTATAAGCCTCTAAGTATAACGTTTTATAAGCTTATAACGAACTATAGTCCCGGCTAAATGCTTACAATTAACTCTCATGTATAGCCTCCAGTGTATAACGAACCGCGCGATATAACGTATAGGTTTGGCTGGTAGCTTCCCTATCGCACGACACTAAAACCACGTGGACTTTTATGAAAAAAGACGTCATTTTGACCGCTAAAAATGACCATAAAATGACGAGAAAAAAAACAATGCCATTTTTAGGGCAGAAGAAATAAAAAATAACGACAAAATATCAGTCCACGCACGTGGACCGGGGAGGGGGGGAATTGTTGAAAATGCACAAGAATATCCATAGTGGGAGGAGGGGGTTAAATTGAAAAAGTATATACGATGTTTATGGACGCTCTCCTTGAATGAAACGGTTGGTGTTAACAGTTATTTGCAATGTGATACAATACGTCGTGCACGTGCACTAGTTTCGTCATTCCCCTGTGGTCCATTTTACAGTGCGCATGGGGGTTTATTTCGAAGCTAGGGCCCCCCGTGGGCGCCCCCTTTCAGCCAATGGCTGGTCGCAATTAAACCATCATAGTCAATGGGTCATTTGGGTAAAATTGCAACAGTTTAAAAGCGAGGCGTGAGGCGGAATGGGCCATATTGCAGGCCACCGCAAAACGCTTCCTAGGCCCCTGCACATATGGCCGCGAGGGGCGCTTTAGCCAGTAATCAATCTTAAAAGAGCAATTAAAAAAGAGGAGGCGATATCAATGACAATAGGACCCACGCACACCTGCATGCGTGGCAAGCGTTAAGGAGAAATCAAAAAAAGCCAATGGTCGACGCATGCACGTGCAAAAAGGCAACCCACCCCCTTTTCAATGCACCTGCGCCACCCTTTACTCTTTACCCCCTTCTTCATAAATACAGGTGTGTGCATGCTTAAGTATTAAATCCATCCTTCCCCCCCCCCCCCCCCCTCCTCCTCCTCTCTCTCCTATTGAGAAAAAAAAAAGGGTGGGTTCATCGGCCTCGATTCGGGGATTTTTATATATAACAATAATACCGCCCAAGAAAAAGTCGAAATTCGGGCGAAAAAACATAGGCTGCCCCACCCCCAGAATCTGGACATCGAAATCTAGCTCTGTGAGCAGGGTCACCCGGGGAGGGGGGGACGGGATGAGGAGGAGGTCACCCGCTGGGGTCAGCGGGGGGGGGAGGGAGGTGGACAATATTAACCATACTGAGGGGGGAAGGATAAGTCGTCGATATTTTTCGAAATATTCATCATTGTCGAGGGGACATTCGTTCGTTATATCGAGAGGCTTATACGCACTAAAGCTGATTTTGCGGTGGTTTGAGTACCCCTTAAATAAGCCTTGGAATCCTTTAAAAAAATCAATGAAAATGGCAATCAGATAATTCAATTCAATTCAACTCTGTACCCTACAGTCAGCAAACAAATGCCATTTGGTAGGGGGGGGGGGGGTCGTACCCATAACACGGCGAGATGTTCTGTGTCTCTGACCCCTTAGAACACCTATATCGAATTGCAGTTCGTTATATATAAAGTGTCATTTAGCAATGTGGGATGGTAATGGACCGGTCGAACCGTTCGTTATACCGAGAGGCTACTACATGAACAGGTTTGGTCGAGGCCATGCAGCCAACTCTTGTTCGTTATAACGAGCAGTTCGTTGTACGGAGAGGCTAATACATGAGATGTATAGGCCCAGCCAACTCTGTACGTTATACCGAGAGGCCAGTACAGGAGAGGTAAGGGCATTTAGGTTAGGACCCGCCAACTCTGTTCGTTGTACTGAGAGGCTATAGTACATGAGATGTACATATGTATAGGCATTTTGGTCGAGACCATGCAGCCAACTCTTGTTCGTTATACTGAGAGGCTAATACATAAGATGTATAGGCATTTAGGTTAGGCCCGGCCAAATCTGTACGTTATACCGAGAGGCCAGTACAAGAGAGGTAAGGGCATTTAGGTTAGGATCAACCAGCTCTAGCTGTTCGTTATATCGAGCAGTTCGTTGTACTGAGAGGCCAATACATGAGAGGTAAATGCATTTAGGGCATCACCAGC
>JAQGCC010004341.1:0-13338 GCA_034698905.1 Xestoiulus laeticollis | reverse complement strand
CAGGTCGATAGTTGCTTGGATCCTTGGAACATCCGGCCTTAAAAATTGGGCAAATGTTCGCTGACTTCCAGTCATGAAGAAGATCACCAGAGTCAATGAATTGCTGAAATAATTTTGTTAGAAATGGACCAATCACAGGTGCCAACTCTTAAAGTACCCTTGTCGAAATGTTATCAGGACCCACAGATTTTTGCAAAGATAACGATTCAAGAAGTTTATACATGTACATGAAGTTTATACGATATACATGTACATACTACATGTATACGATATACTACACCCAGAATAATAGACGCTTTTCGTTTTTTAGGGTGAAGATGACGAACTAGCAATTGTCTTTCACGCTCGTATATTAAGAGGGTTGCATACCAGAATAAGCCTTTATTTCGAAATTATATTTTTCTATTAAATTTTGTTTAAATTTTTTGTTTAAATATTATATGTATATTACGCTTCATGAAAATAGGTCTGTAAAGTTTATATTTGTAGAAGGTCTGGTAATGAGGAATGGCGTTAATCTTTTAAAGCGAATTACTTTTGTGCATCTTAATTATGGTAATATTTACAGCATGTACACATATAGTGTACATGTTTGCATTTGTATACATGTAGGCCTACAGCATGTACACGTGCATGATGTGGCAGGTGCACTATTCACAGGTTTCACTGCATGGATATTTTACATAAGTAAAAAAATATTTCAATTACTATTTAGCACCTTTTGAAATCAAGCTATTGTTCTTTTCTGTGTAACTTTTTAAAGTTCTGTACTAAAATACAAGGAATGCAATTTAATCCAAATATTAATTAGTGCTCACAAATACAAAAGTACCAGTTGTTCATTTCAATCCACTGTACATAAATAGTAACATTATAATCTGTAATGGATTTTAACCTCTACCAAATGGAATTTCTATGCTGACAGACAGTAGGATATTGAACCAAACTGAATATAATTGATAGTATGCGAGTGATATCATCCCACACAAAGAGAGCATTTTCCCCCAAGTTTTGAATTTATTGGTGAACTGCAGCAGTGTGACATGATGATTGAGTTTTAGGGGTTAAAACGTCCAAAAGTAAAACAACCACAAATAAAACGTTCAAAACAAGTCAATGGCAGCAGAAATAGTATATGGTTGACGAATTAGATTCATTCGAATTCAGTATAATTATCCCGGAGCATAATGCTTTTTAGCATTAATTGTTATATCAAAATGTATGTTTCTTTAAAGGTGCTTATACCTTTATAGATATGGTAAAACCTATTAGAAATCCAAATACAGGATAGGCCAATAAAATAATATGATTTAATCACATAAAAGTACAACCCCTCCAGATATGTATTGGAACACACTTGATTTTCGGTGCGTGTCCAACTTTGATCGCGAAAAAAACATTAAATGCAATAATATAAAGAAACTATTCATGCATGGTTTAATTTTCACCAATATCTGGTAAATGTAACATCTTCAAAATGACCATAGAAAATAAAATGTAAATGATATGCGAGATCGAAAAAACCATCTATGGCAGAAATGGATTGGAACACCCTACGACTGGAAAGAAATGAAATGGAACACGTCAATTTTCTCATTGTCAAAGGAATGCAGGAATTTGGACTTTGGACATTTGATTCCTTTAAATACCTATGTTTGATCTGACGATAGTGTATTTCATTTCGATCAAAACATGGTACAAGGTAAAGCAATTAGCCAAGAGCTGCGAAAACGCATTGTTACATTATATCAAGATGGTAAATCAATTCGTGAAATTGCTAAGTTTTTGCTGCTGCCATATCAACAACAATTCATAATATCATCCAGAAGTTTTGCCAAACTGGAAAAAACATTAATTGCAAAAAAAACTGGACGGCCACCAATAATAAAATCGCCAGACAGAAGGGCTCTGCGTAAACTTATTACCAGAGATAGATGTACAACAACATCACAATTGGTATCAGAATGGAATTCAATTACTGGGAAGCAAGTGACCAAGGAGATTTGCAGTGCAACAATTCATAAACTTGGATTTAAGTTTTACAAGGTAAAATATCGCCTGATGGTGAATATTCACTTTGATTATTACAGGCAGACAAAAAGTATTTATTTCAAATATTTTTAGCCAAAGGATAAGCCTTTGCTTACAGCTTTGCAGAAAAAAACCCATTTGAAATGGGCTAAAGAGCGCCATGAATGGACACAAGACCAATGGAACAACATATGTTTCAGTGATGAATCAAGATTTGAAGTATCAACTGGCACTAGGTGTAGGCAAGTGTTCAGAAAGAAGGATGAAGCCTTTCAGCCCAATTGCCTTAATCGTTCTGTCAAATTCCCAGCAAGTGTTATGATTTGGGGTTGTATGACAGCCATAGGTGTCGGAAACCTGCATTTCATTAAGGAAATTGTTAATGCTGCAAAATACCAGGAAATCTTGGAGCAACATCTGATGCCATCTATTGCAAAATTCCAAATGGGTGATCAGTTTCTTTTCCAGCAAGATGGTGCAAGCTGTCATACTGCAAAGACAACAAAAGCATGGCTTCGTGAACATGATGTCAATGTTCTCCCATGGCCTTCCAGTAGTTCAGATCTTTCTCCTATTGAAACATTATGGGGGAAAATGAAACGTGTGCTAAAAAAGAGCATAGAAAGAACTCTTGAAGGTTTGAAGCTTAAAATAATCAATGTGTGGAATGCAGTGACACCAGATGAGTGTCAGGACCTGATTAATACAATGCACGATCGAGTAACTGTAGTTATTGCTGAAAAAGAAGATGTTACAAAATATTAATTAATGTGTTCCATTTTATTTCTTTCCAGTCGTGGGGTATTCCAATCAATTTCTGCCATGGACGGTTTTTTCATTCTCACATATCATTTACATTTTATTTTCTATGGTCATTTTGAAGATGTTACATTTACCAGATATAAGTGAAAATTAAACAATGCAAGAATAGCTTCTTTATATTATTACATTTAATGTTTTTTTCGCGATCAAAGTTGGACTCCTCTAACCGAGCGATCCACCGAGAAAGTCTTGCAGATGGACTGAACATTGAACGCAGGAAACAAAGTGCGTGGTGGTCAGTGACGATCTTTCTGTAATCAATGCAGAAGCGGTAAGAACCGTCACGTTTATGCACAATAACGATTGGGCTTGAATAAGGGCTGGCACTAGCAACAACGACACCCATGATAGCTAACTCGTCCGAAATAACTTTACACATAAGGGAAGACGCACGCCTGGTAGGTTGGTAAATGGGCTTCGTGCCTTGTGTATCGATGGTATGTGGACGTACCGAACTGAGGCCTAATTTGGAGGGCGATAGCACGAATATCGAACGGTAAGACGAGAGAAAAGATAAGAGAAGAGCGTGGTCTGTATCATTAAGGTCTGAGTTTATGTTTAATGCCGATAAAAAACGATTCATCAACAGAGGAAGAAGAAACCGAAACTGGAGCGCAGGTAGGCACCGTATTAATTTCAACATCATGTAGGACAGTTCCAATGGCCAACGTACGACCCGCACGGAGATGAATAGGGCTAGAAGTGAAATTAGCCATCTCAATCGAGCAGCACTTTCTTTCCGAGACGAGAAGGACACCATACGCCGGCCGAACGTCCCAATTATTCATATCGCGCGTAAGAAAGGCACAGATCTCGCCCAAGAATGCAGAGCGCGGAATGGAGCATGGTAAACGGGGAAACTGACCATGCCGGAAGAACAGAAGAAATTGCCAGCACAAGGGCAAACAATTGTGCAGCGGGCAAAACTGAAGAGGTAACAATGGAATCGACAACACGTTCAGGAAAAGGTAGCGCATCGTCGAGGAGAGTAGGGCGCCTCCAAAAACGAAGTAGTTACGTCAGAGGTATCGTCATAATAGAGTAACTCGAGACGTGGCGAATAAATGAGGCCGCACAGACGCTGAAAGTCAAATTCGAGTAGCAATAGCGAGCCCGTACGTTCCATAACTAGGAACGTATGATTTGTAGTCCGACCTAATATGGAAACGGGTACTACAATACGGCCAAGGGTAGGAATAAGATTATTAGAAGCGTCGATAATCTCGCGACTACCCGAAGTAAAGGAAATGATGGGAATGTCGTAATAACGTACGATATCGGACGAAACAGTGGAAACAGCAGCCCCGCCGTCCAAAAAAACCAAAACAGGATGTTCGGCAATACAAAGCCAGATGTCAACAGTAAGATGAGGCGTAGCCGGAGTCACTGCTAGTACAGCGTCAACCGGTTTGCGTGGGCCCGGGCGTTGGTACTTCGGAGGCAGGTGACAGTTTCTTCGTACGTGGCCAAGAAGGCCACAGCCAAAACATCGCACAGGAGTAGGATTGACCGAAAAGGCAGCAGAGGTCAAAGATGTAGAACGCTTGATGTTAGGTTTCATCGTGATAACGACCGTGGTATTTTTGAGCGCATGCTCAATGGTACGAAGACGAAAATTAACAGAATCAAGATCGTTGGGCATATTACTAGACATTTGAATTTGGACTTGAGGTAACAAGCCCTTGTAAACGTTGCGAATATCCTCCTTATCCGGCATATTAACGTTAACTTGGGAGCATAAATGAGTGACGGCAATATAATGCTCAATCACCGATTCAGTGGGGCCTTGAACACGCTTTTCAAGGCGTTCCCGACGTGCCTGTTGAGATTGTTCGTCGTGAAAAAAACCTTGAAACGTACGTCGGAGTTCTGGCCAGGAAATTAACTGAAGTTTATAGCGCAAACTTTTGTACCAGGCTAAAGCACAATCTCTAAGTTGACTCCGAAATTGTGCAGGCAACTCTGATTCATGAAAGCCCTCATTGTTTGCCGCCATTTCAAATTCCTCTAAGAAGTCCAATGCATCACCCAAACCATCGAAAGTGGGTAAACGTCTCGAACGTCTAGTTGGCGGATAAGATTTATAGTCACAGCACGAAGCACGTGTTACCTTTGATGTAACATCAGGCGAAGCCATTGAAGCAACCAGTTCGTTTAAGGACTTTTGGACCCTCCTCCGTGAAGCTTCATTGGAAGAAATACGTGCGCCTAAAGAAAATGCCGCCAATGACTTATCGATGTCAGAGATAGAAGAAGGTGATACATCACGAAGAGAATCCGCAAAATCTGAGGAGTCATCAGAATCGCTAGACTTGGGTAATGGAGATGACTTTGTTGCATCAGGAACCTTTGTCAAAACCTTTTTCGGTTTAACGGACGCAGAAGACGTCTGTGGCGGCGGTAAATCAAAACGTGCTTTCGTAGAAGAGGAAGATAGCGGTGGTTCAGTCGCAGAAGAAGGTTCCAAGACTGGAATCTGAACGTCTATCAAATCTGAGAAGACCGTAGGGGTTGTAGTAGGGGCAACCGCTCCTTCACCATGTAAATTCTAGCCCGAGCGAGTGCCAGACGCGGGCCCACCAATAGGGGTTTCTCGATTAGCCATAATACGGTTTGACGAAGAAAGTATGCAATTCCGGAGTTTTTAAAGTTCAAAAGGTCTCTATTCGGCGAACGTATTGTTTCTCAAACATTCAACAGAAGGAACAATTGATTTGTAAAGTTAAACCAAACTTGGGTAATTCAATAAACACAATGAAAGTCACAACTTTACACTAGGGTAGGCAAGCGGCGATATTATTTTCAACGAAAGAACTTCACGATTGAAAAGTTTTAAGGCTTTTTAGATCCAAAACGGCAGAGCGGGTCGCGACGCGACGAGCTCTAAATCGGGACTCACCTTGTCCCGATATTCGACACCCTTTTTATTCTAATTCGAGAGTCCAAGAACCATGATGCATTTCTGAACATGTATTATTGTACCGGGTCAGGAATGCCCCGTGACCTTGGACGTTTGCCCAGCCATACGTCCCTGACACTGAAGGGGTTGTAGTTCAACTAAACCCATACTAGAGCTACATGATGTCATTATTTCGACTATTTCCGGTCGCCATTTTTAATTTTTAAACAGCCCATCGTGTACAATCAACTTTTTTCGTCAGGAGAATGTTAACTTCATCGAGCCAAACATGTGGCCACCGAACAGCCAGGATTTAAACCCAGTAGATTATGCCATATGGGGTGCTTTAAAAGAAAGTCTACCTTCAGCGAAAATTTACTATGGTTGAGCAGCTCAAGTTGGCAATAATCGAGGAATGGCGAAATATGGGGCAAACTTTCATTGACAGAAGCGTAATTAAACGAGTTGCGTCGACGCTTAGAAAAAGTCATTGAGAAGCAAGGATGATATATTAAACATGATTTCTGATTAGCTAAATATTTTGCAAAAAAATTGTTGGCGGGAATGCTTTCCCCACGTGCACCGAGGTCATACATGCGTGTTTGACCCCCAAGGTCACTTCGGAGACCGTTTGGAATGCAGTCCACGCAAAGGAAGTTTGACCTTTGCGTAATCACTTATTTTGCTTTTCTGTTGTTTTGTCTGCATTCTCCTTATTTCCTAAATTGTGCGCGGTGAAGAAACACCTGCTTTTTGTGTATGCTTTTCCAAACTTGCTGATGTTAATAAAGCCATTAACCTTTCATGGGACCTTTTATTAACAGGTTATGGGCACAGCATGCATCTAACTGTGCTGTTCAGTAAGTTGTCTTTTTGCATACTTTTTGAGAATGATATTTTTTGCTTTATTTTATGCTGGAAATTAATGTGGTAATAGGTTCATGCTGGTCAATATGGCAACTGACCGTGTGTCAGCTTTGCTTCACCTAGCTTGCTGTGACACCTAAAGTATTAATCTAGGGCTTAATTTTTTTTCTCTCAAGTGAGTTTTTTTTTGTTTTAAATTGAAACTCAATTGGACCACGTTTTTTATCATAAAATAGCCACTGCACTCGACCGTGTTGTGCTTCCTGGAAACTTTTCCAAATATGGCTTCGAGAAGCTAACAGCTAGTAACTACCTGCTGTGGCAGGATAGGATGACTTTCTTGCTGATGGAGAAGGATCTATGGGACATTGTTGAGCAACCCAAACCAGAAGCAGTGGATCCAGATTGGAGAAATGCCAATCTGAAGGCCAAAGGCTTACTTGGGCAGTGTGTGGGTGATAACTACGTCCAACATGTTTCGACACATACAGATGCACACGATATTTGGAAAGTGCTTCGGCGACGGCACGAAGCAGCACCTACCAGCCCGAAGCTGGCATTGCGACGCCGGTTGTGGAATATACGGTGGACGTCGGGATCGCTCAACATTTTCATCGCCTCTGTTGAGAACAACGTGCGGTTGCTGCGCATGGCAGGAGGGGTCGTGCAGGACGATGACATTGTTGAAGTTCTCCTGAACGCCATGCCTGAGTCGTGGGATAGCTTTATAGCTGCGGTAGAAGCGTTAGATGACAACAAAGTCAATCCTGACTGTCATGCAATGACTTCGCCTCAAATATGCCAAGCGGGCGGATTGGAAAGACATTCGAAAAGTCAGTGCGACAGTCACCAAGAGTTGCTGCCACCACCAAGTCTGATGGGAAAAAGGGCAGTGCCACTGGCAAGAATCGGAAGGAGACGCGTACTTGCTTCAAATGTAAAAAGGTCGGTCACCTGTCAGCTAAATGTCCAAGGAAAACTCAAGTCAACCAAAGATAAGCCATCGGAAGCCGTTGCAAACAGAGCAACTGCAGCCTGTGATAAGTCTCTACATGCGTCGTTGAGACTGGTTCCTAATCGGTCAAGTGAAATTTGGTGTGTGGACTCTGGTGCGACCAGCCACATGACTAATGACCGTCATTTCTATAATCTTGGGAGTTTCAAACCGACTCGAGGGTCGATTTTCACCGCCAATGGGAACAGTGCTGCTGTAATTGGTACCGGATTCGGCGTAATTCATGTCCAGTTAAGATGAGGTCAAACCCAACGTATCCGTCTGAACGATGTTCTGCTTGTGCCATCTTTATTGGAAATCCTCTTTAGTGTCTCGCGAGCACTGAAAGCGGGCTATGTTGTGTGCTTCGAAGATCTCTCGACGATCTCATGATCGTGAGGGTGAAAGCGCCAGATGAAGCTGGAATGTTTAAGTTTCGTGCTGTGCCACACCAAGAGTCTGCCAGGTTAACGATGGATGCTGCAGACATCGCGTAATGGCATCGTCAATTTGGTTATTGGGATTAAGTTGCCATCCGCAAATTGTTGCGACAGCAACTTGTGACTGGTCTCGATCTCGCCGCCGATGTTGAGCCCCGGAACGTTGGTGAATGCTGTGTTAAGGGCAAACTTGCGAGCAAGCCTTTCCCACATAGCAGGACCAAGACCAGCAAGCCGCTTGAGCTTGTGCATACGGATTTATGCGGGCCCATGCCCGTTGCATCGTCAGGAGGTAACCGCTATGTGTTAACATTTATCGATGACTTCTTGCGCTTCACCGAGATGAGGATATTAAAGTCAAAGAGTCGGGTTACTGCGTCCATGAAGGAGTTCGTCTGTGCCATGCGTGTCAAGTTTGAACGAGACGAGAAAATCCTACGTAGCGACAACGGTCGCGAATACGTGAATTCAGAGCTGAAATCTTTTCTCCTTGAGCAGGGAACACGCCTCCAGTATTCGGTCGATACACGCCGCAGCAAAACGGCGTGGCTGAGCGGAAGAATCGCTACTTGATAGAGATGGCCAAATCCGCTTAGCTGATTGAGCAGAGGTTGTGTTACACGCCAACTTTCTTAAAAACCGTCTACCAACCTCTGCAATCGACACTACGCCTTATGAGCTCTTCGAGGGGAGTCGTCCGGATGCGAATCGTCTTCGGGTGTTCGGATCGCGCGTTCTGGCGCATGTTCCGAAGGAATGCTGGAGGAAGTTGGATGACAAGGCAGAAGAAGGAGTTTTGGTCGGCTACGGAGATAAAGTAAAGGGTTACAGGGTGCTCGATCCCAGCACCGGACGAATATGGTACAGCCACACCGCCGAAATCATCGAGAATGAAGGGAGTGTGCAGAAGCCAGCAATAGTTTTGACTACTGTTTCGTCTGTACCTGGTTGCGAACCAGAGAAGGATTGGCATGTGGACTTTGATGCGCTTGAAGAAAACATGCCGACGCCGAGTGTTAACCCTGTGCCTGCTGTAGAGTTAGAGTCTGAAACGGACTCTGAACTGGATGTCGCCGAGAGCTACAACCACCATGCCGATGGTGATGCCAGCGACAAAGATAAAGAGGTGGGCGATATTGACGAATCCTCTAGCGACGGAGTGGACGACGCTTTTGAGGATGCTGAGGATGATGATGTCGAATCACCGGCAGGCATTTCGCCTTTTCCCTCATTGCCACCTTGATTGCCAGCTGTACCACCCCGTGGGCGTGGGCGACCTAGAAAGGATGAGCAGCAGCAAAAACCGACAGCTGAGGTTGTCGTACTTCGCCAGTCCACCTGGCTTAATGCCGGAAAACCTCCGAAACGTCTCGGATCAAGCAACGCCATTGCTAACATGGCTGACAACGTCGAAAAAGAGCCAACCAGCTGGGCCGAGGTCCAGAGGTTACCCACCGATCAGAAGGTACTTTGGGAGCATGCTGCAAAGTCCGAAATTGAGCTACTTCGGAAGCACCACATGTGGGACTTGCAGGAGTTGCCACCAGGACGAAAGGCTATCTCCTGTATGTAATTGTTTAAAGCTAAAAGAGGTGCAGATGGAAGCGTCTCTACTTATAAGGCTCGACTAGTCGCCAGGGGCTTCAGCCAAAAGTTTGGCGAAGACTACGATGCCAGGTATGCGCCCTTCGTACGTCACGACACTGTGCGTGTTTTTGGCAGTTTTCGTTGCACTTAAGCTGCATGTCATCAGTGCGTACCTGAATGGAAACCTTAATGAAGAGCTTTATGTGCCAGCCACCCGGATTTGTGGTTCCTGGTTTCGAGAAAAAGGTGTGCCGACTTCGTAAAAGCCTTTATGGATCACTTAATCAGTAAAAGCCTTTATGGAGCCTTGATCAAGATTGGATTTTGGCAGAGCGGTGCCGATGCGTGCCTATTTATGCGTGAAGAGACAATTAGGAGTTGCCTACGTACTTCTCTATGTGGACGACCTGTTGATTGCTGCCAAAACCGCCGAGGCGACCAAAGCAATTTGTCAACAGCTTCGGAAACATTTCGAGGTGCGTGATCTAGGAGAAGTGGCCTACAACCTCGGAGTGAAGATAGAAAGAGCAGGAAATGGCGATATTCTGCTCTCCCAGACCTCCAAGATTTAGCAGCTAGTCCAGGATCACCGATTAGTTGACGCAAAGCCAGCCAAAACTCCAATGGAAACCGTTTTTTTTTGGCTGCAGACCCGACTAGTAGCCCAAACTTGCCTAATAACACGGAGTATAGGCAAGCAATTGGTTCGCTGCTGTACCTCGCAACCGTTACTCGACCGGTCATTGCTGTCGCGGTCGGTTTTCTGGCGAGGAGAGTCGAATTACCGACTCAATCAAACTGGAAGTCTGTCAAACGATTGGTGCGGTACCTGGCAGGTACTGCAAATTCTGCCTTCGACTTCCGACGGAAGGTGACTCCGTGCTACGCTGCTTTGTGGATGCTGACTTTGCGGGTGACAGAGTCGACAAAGTCTACAAGTGCCTACGTTTTTCAGGTGAAGAGCAGCATAGTGGCATGGTGTAGCCAGAAGCAGTCAACGCTTGCCATGTCGTCAACTGAGGCTGAGTATCTCGCGACTTCACATGCAGCTAAGGAGCTTCAGAGGCTGAGGATGTTGCTGACCGATATGAAGATGACGCCTTCTGGCCCCACTACAATGTTTGAAATAACTCATATGCTACGAGATGTTCTCACTTTTATTGGCCCACCCTGCACGTATACGTGCATGTGCTTGTTTTGAATGCTTCATTGATTGGTTACCTAATTTTGAACGCTATACTTAACATTAATTTAAGTTTTTTTTTTACATTAACGGAGTACATTTTGAGCACAATTTCATTTTTGTTTTTATACAATGTTGTTCTACATGTATGAAAGTGCCAAGTTTTATTTAAATCAAAGATTTATAACTTGTTAATGCATAAATTTAATTCCATGTAAATTAAATAAATTTTAGAACACTAAATCATCATTGTAATAAGGAACTGGAAGAAATCTTAAACAACCAACGAGTGACAATAACAACTGATTTACTAATATATACCCAGAGAATTTTTTTATAGTTTTCTTGGGATTTCATTTGTGTTAACAAGTTACAAAGCCAAATGTATAGCTGGTACGTGGAACATTTAATGGTTTATTGAGTTGTGGCATTAAAATGTAAGCATATACAAATCAAAACCTGGCTGATATGCTGGGCATTTATGTCCATGCCGCATTTATGAACTTGCTGATGGCAACGCTAGATTGGCGCAATCCAAACACTATCCAAACGGACATTTGTGAAAGTGGGACAGTACGACCAAACATGCATCACACAGGCAGAGGTAGATTTGTGAGAAAACACAATGTTGAAGAAGCTGTCCTTGATGCAATTGAGCAGAATCCAGGCACAAGTTTGAATTCACACCAGGTTGGTGTGGCCTATAAATGTGGGCCTATAAATGAAATGCGTATCACCCAGGTCTTGATTTGTGTATGCTTCCATTTTGATGCCACAACTCAAGTAACCCATTAAATGTTACATGTACCATCTACACATTTGGCCTTGTAACTTTTTCATAGTGACCTTTGGACCCTAGGTTCATTGTTGAAAAATGATTACATTACCTTGATCCACTCTTAACACCAGTTTAATTTTGTACCTGGAGTTCAAAAACATCCTGTATGTAAATCATAACACACGGCTGTTCCTGCCCAGTGTAAATTTCTACTGAGGTTTTTATTTTCAGATATCAACCTTCCCTATGCGATAATCATGTATATACATAAAATTGAATAGTTACAATAAATCCCATATAGTAAAGGGAAAATTTCCCATATAGTAATGGGAATGACGTCATTGCTATCTCCATTCATTACTACAATTTCTAACCAACTTCACGACAGAAGCCTAGCTAGCTCAGATGGTATAGGCTTCCTGTTGGGAAGTTGGAAGTTGCTGGTTCGAGTCCTGGGTAAGTGCAAATTTTAAATAATTTACTTTGAATTGTTGTATAATAATAAATGTTACGAGGGAGCTTTCAGGTATGAGTGTAAGATGGGTGTTGGGAATTGTTACATTGCGTGTCTCATAAGCAATGGGATCCCATAAGCAAAGGGATCCCATAGAACGTCGTATTATTGGACTTTTCCCTTTGCTTATGGGATCCCTTTGCTTAAGGGATCCCATTGCTTAATGGGATCCAAAAGTCCAATAATACGACGTTCTATATGGGATCCCATTATATGGGAATTGTCACTTAATTGGGGCAGTAGCCATTCCGGAAAAGTCACCAATACACGCAAGTATTGCAAGAAAGTCGTTTTATTTGCCAAACTTTGCAAATATTAAGTTCACAACGCGAATGTTCACAAAGACCGATTCGGTCCAATAATCAGTTTTATGATTATAATCAAACAACGAAGGTTTCAGATGAATATAATCCAATTGGCCAACTCGGCCAATACTACTTTACAACAAAAATAAAGAAAAGGCTAACGCCCACGCGACTCAACAAAAAGTTCAAAAGGACTAACGCCCACGCGACAAAGTAAGGTTCGCCCTCTCGCGACTATAGCATAACCCAGCTTGCACCACCGGGCCCTAAGTTGGTGTTTATAACCAAACCCCAGGAATGCGGCATCCTACCCCCGCCCCCTATGCCAGCGTCCTTGCAGGGTCAGCGACCCCGACCCGACTCCCGCCTCCTAGATTACCTCCAGAACGCCGGAGCCGTGCCGGCCCCGCCAACCCTACACCGCGATCTCCGACCCAGGCCCTGCAGGGCCAAACCCGCATTCCCGACATCCCCCCAGAAAACGTGAGTACTCCGTACGAAAAACGCGACAATATATAGGAAATTAGGAATTAACGCTGTTTCATAAAGTATGGGGTCTGATGCCAATTAAGGCCATCCATAAACGTCAACCTGAACAAAGCATATACCATGTATACTTGCTTGTTTTGATTATTTATTTTGATTAACATTATAAATATCAGTCCAAATTTAACTTAAATCAACATTATCATTGATTATAATAGGGGTACTCATGCACATCGTAGATATTTGTAAATCTACGGTTGTTGATTTTTTGAGGTCAACCGCGCATGCGCAGTTTGACCATTATATGAAGTACGATCGTTAATGGTCTTTCACCACATGACATGTTTAACTCTTTATACACTTTGGGCCCTTTGACACACATTTCCAGAATATTGCTGAAATATTTGACCCAGTTTTCAGTAAATCTTGCCC
>JAQGCC010004340.1:0-13340 GCA_034698905.1 Xestoiulus laeticollis | reverse complement strand
ATTTCAGATCTCTAAGACGAGTGAAACCTGGTTAAAAAGGACACGATCCATATCCATGTAATCAAACAAACACCATGTGCTCCCTTCTAACCAAGTTAAATAAAAGGTTTTAATAAAATGGAGATAATGCTTTCTGAACACTCATTTATCGTAACTCTTAAAAAGTCGTTTATTCCTATTTTTAGGTGACCAAAGACACGGATTATTCAAAAGTGGAAACTGCGTGGGATTTTGCGCCTTCCAGTGCCTTTACGTGTGCGTTTAACCTTTATAACGACGACATTATATTGCCGCAGGACACGAGACAGGTAAGCGATAGCTCATATTTATAACGTAAGCGTTAGATCCATAAAAGGGCAAGAAGGAAATATTTGCAATGATGGAAACTTTGAAAATCACAAGTGAAATATTTTCACACTTAATCAGGGATTTGCTAGAAATTCAGTTTTTTAACTTTCCCGCTTTTTAAAACAATTTTTCCCGGCCATTATATCGATTGAAATTTCAAAAAAATCGACAATTCAGTCAGCTTTCGATATAAAAAACAGAGTGGCTTGTCCCGATCAAAATGCCTGTACCTCTCATGGATTAGCTTCTAAGCATAACAAACGCCGCTCGATATAACGAACGGTTTGGTTGGTACCTTGAATATCCCACGATACTAAATTAAAACGGATTTTCCTAAAAATCGCATTTTTGCGTTGCGTAGGGCACGAGCGGTATTGAAATGCACAGTCTCGCTACGTCTCGTGCCATACGCAAAGCAAAAAATGCGCAGCTAGGAAAACCCGGCTTTACTCTTGTTTATAACAAACGGCAAGTCGATGTCGTAGGTCAGAGACAAATAGTCACATTATGTCGTAAGATTCCTATTTTCTTGATTTAAAGGATTGGTTTTAAAATATCTTAAAACGTTCAAACGCTTGTTTAAGGGGTACTCAAAATATGCTAAAAAATGAAAAAAGTGTGAAAACATCCACAGTAACTAGATTTTCGAAATTTCAACCATTGCAAATTTTGCAACTGCATTTACTATAAACAGATTGGGATTTCCAAATTGAGGAAAATCCGAAAGTACAGCATGTTTTAAGAAGTACTAAATGATAGTTTCATATTTGTAGGCTCTCATAAAGTGCATACATATCACACGGCACAGTCAAATTCGCCCAATGTCTGAAAAAGCTCACGCGGGACCGATTTTTAGGATGTAAAAATGATTTAAAAAATCCATCGCACGACTTGTGCAACTACTAAATCGAAGATTAACGAAAGCGGGTACGGCATGGAATAAGTTTTTATTTATATTTACAAACGACAATTATGACAAATGACTCGAAAAATATTAGGACGCATTCACGACGGGTTGAATTACCAGGACGATTTTTACGCTACAAGTGGCGGGGAAATCATAACACGACATAAGAAATTGGCAATGCCAAAGAAAATAGCTTTCACTCGTTACGCACTACACTGATTTATACAAAAAATCAAACGATTAATTGCGGGATAATACGTAGCTAAAATTCTTATACGATTTGTAATATAGAGTGGTAATAATATATATTACTATTGTTACTTTTTTTTCAAACAAAAGTTTTAATGGGGGAAAAATGTCATTAAAAAACCATTTTAACAACAGTTGTTTTCTTTGCATCTTCAATAACATCGGTGCACCCTGGCAAAAGCAAAGTTAGGATTCTTCAAAAAATTGACTTCAATTTAAATCTTATTTCAGGGTTCCCACTGAAATGAAATTTTCGACCTCCTGGACCTTTCCAGTTTTTCAAATTTTTCCTGATGACTGTAATTTTAAAATTTTGACATGCTTACGGGCATCAGACAAACTACTTTTAAAATTAGTTTAGCGAATGTTCATACAAATTTATTTTAATTTTAAAGTTTTGATTTAAAAACAGATGTCAATTTTTATTTACGTAAAATTTTTAAAGCAGGACTGGTCTAGTTTGATAGACATTTCCAAGTTTTCCAGGCCTGTGGGAACCCCGTTTTTTTTTTAAACCCCCGAATCAGGAACAAAAAATAGGCTTCACCGGCCTAAATTTTAGCTATGGACCGCATAGGCCACGAAACGGAACAAAATTTAATTATAGGGAATGTAATTGCATTCACAGTCACGACTAATTGAAAATTCAAATCAATTTGAACTTTAACACAATGTGAAAGAATGCCCGAATAGAAAATGAACTCCGCAATACGTACTAAAATAATTGGACGAGCAAAGTATTTGTTCATTTTTGAAAACAATCACGAGAAATGCCGAATAATCGTAAGCATACCTATTTTTGAAAGAAACTTTATGTACAAATAAATCGCAGCTAACAGTCACGTGACACTGAACAGAAGAAACTAATCTCGGTTGCATGTCCGATTTCTGCGTATTTGGTTCTCGCTTTACAGTTCTCTTCTTTCAAATTTAGTACAACCAGACAAAAAAAGTTTCCAAATAATCCTCAAGTTGAGACCCGCGATTTTCAGGAAAAACGAATCATTCAAAATTGTTGCACTTATAAAAGCTCGAGGAATGAGGCCAAGCACGAAAACGTCCTATGCGAAAACAACATACTTGCATGCTCTACCCGACACGTTTATTTAAAAGTGATACTAATTCGCATTAGTAAAAAGTAGAACGGGTGAACGCTGATCCTCCCCCCCCCCTCGAACGGATGTATATAAAGTGGTATCGAACAGAAGACGAGCGACATTGCACAAACAAATGTCACACTTTTGCTTTGGCCAAAGTCGGAGCAACGACGCCGTAAACTCGCATTATGAACTTTTACAACACGATCAAATGTCACTCAAGCAGACTCCGACGTCAAGTGTCTCCTCGCCGATCAGAACGCGTTGTTGAGCTCGGCAGCGGCCTGTTCGGCACGAGGGTTGAACGTGTCGATGTACATGTTCTCCTTTTTGTGCATGCGGCGGACGTGCGAACGCAGATTATCCCTGCGTGATGAACGGTACGTACAGTGTGGACACAGATGCGGCTTCTCTCCTGAAAAATATAATAACAAAAGGTAAGTTTTTTCAAATTGAAATTAGCGTACGTCGCATTAATATAAAGTGAATTTTAGCAAACAAATTCTTTCTTTTGAAGGTGATGACATTAGCAACGAGCGACCGAATCTCACCTGTGTGCATGCGTCTGTGCTGGATGATCTTTTTGAGCTGTACGCTGGCAAAGCCACAGATATCGCACTGGAAGTCCTTTCCGTCCCTGTGTTTCTTCATGTGTTTGCGCAGGTCTGCCTCCGTGGAGCGGTCCTTGCCGCACACGTAGCAGCTGACCTTCACCACGAACTGCTTGGTGCCGACCTGGTGCAGCTTGTTGTGCTTGCGGAGTGCCTTTTCCACCGTGCACTTGTAGGGGCACAGCGCGCACTTGTACTCCTCCGCAGCGTGTCGCATGCGCTGGGGCAGCGTTCCCTTGCTGCGCTTCTTGCCGGTGGTCGTCAGACCCTCGGCCAGGTGCTTGCCCATGTGTTTGTCCAGCTTGTCCCGCCTCTGCGTCTGGTACGGACAGGCCTGACACTGATACACCCGGTCCAGCTCCTCCTCCGGCTCCGGGTTTGGCGCGTGGTACTTGATGATGTGCTTCTTCAGCGAGCCGCGACTCTTCATCACCGCCCCGCACTCGCCGCAGTCGTAGCCCACGGAGGGCTGGATCTCCTCCCGCATGGCACCCGTGTCGATGACGAGCGCGGAGTCGCCGAACTCGCCGTCGTCTTGGCCCGAACCGCCGACCGACATCCCGAGCCCCAGCCTGCCGCCGTGGTCGTCTATCACGATCTCGTTGCCGACATTCTGCGAGTGCATGCCGCCGACCACGACCTCGCCGCTTTCGATCACCTCCGACTTGAGCATGTTGGGCACGAGGATGACGTCTCCGTGCGGCGCATCGTTGGGACCGTTCCCCACGTCTCCGCCGCCCACTTCCATGTTCTGTCCCACACCCATGTCAGGGCTGGTGGGCATGACCAGATGCCCCATGGGACTCTGGCCGAAAACGTCTTGCATCAACATGCTGGCCGTGGCCGACATGCTGCTGGGCTTAAGGGCAGCGTAAGTCTGCTGCTGCTGTTGGTGATCCATCATGCCGCCCGTCATGTGCTGGCTGTTCTTGCGGCTGCGGTGGCGCTGCGGTTGCTGTTGCTGCTGATGGTGTTGATGCTGTTGCTGATGATGTGGATGCTGCTGCTGCTGCTGTTGGTGCTGCGGAGGAACGGGAGACGGGATCTGGTACATTTTCTGTTGGGAAGCCAGCAGGTAACGGTTGGACCTTTGCATCAGAGTGGGGTCGTTGTAGTCGTCTTGTACGCCCACCATGGGATCCTCCGTCGCAAGGATGTTGTGCTGCTGGTGATGATGGTGCTGATTTGCTATCATTTCGTTTTGCATCATGGCGATCTCGGTGAAAAGCTGGTCCTGCCTACGCAATACTGCCGTGCGCTTGGACATTTATTGTCGAGCCTTTTGCGAATCTGCAAATGAAGAAATGAAATGGATTAGTCTCTGAAAGATGAACCACTGTGTTCTCGGTAATGCAGAAAATGGGAAGTGACTGGCAACTTTCACAACAAGGTATGTTAAGGACTTTTAGATGTGATTGTTGAATATGGAATTTTTATACCCAAGCATGCACTTTAGCATCGGTAGCTTATTTAGCCACATTTTTTATGTGTAAAAATGGAATCTGCTTCCAATTCTGAACATTTGGTTACAAAATGATGTCTAAGGAAGTTGTTCATAACGCACCGGACCTAAAGTATGGTCACCAATGACACGAAAGTTAAGAACTTAAGATAAGGTAAAAAACAAATGCTTGTTTTTTATCGCACAAAACGTAATGTACTCTATACGTTTCAAAAGTTCTGACCCCCCTCCCTTTTTTTTCTTTTCACAAGTTAATGTTCACCACGTGTTTTTTTTTAAATAAGGATTTACGAGTTATAAGAAGATGAACGCTATAACGCACGTGCCTTATGGTATTAACATACAGTACATGTACATTATTTCTACGAAACAAAGGAATATAACATACCAAAACAATACTTGCGACCTTTGTCACAACCACGTGGTGGCTCACCTACAAGCGAAGCCCGTCAAACGCCAAGTTTACCATTATTACTAAACATACTTTCTAGTTTACCGTTAGCGAAATACTTCGCAAAACGCATTCCTTCATTTTAAACAACATGAAAACAACAATGCTCGCTATGGCTAAGCCACGTGGCTAAGCTAACTTTAAACATTACCACGTGCTTTTTAAATTAGCGGGGCGGGTTTGCAGTTTATAACTAAAATAAAACGGTATAAGCTATAACACGCGCATAACTAGCATTATTATTCACTAAACATTAGTATTCTACAAAAATAAAACAAATATATTTAGTTAAAAACATACCGAAACATCACCGCGACTTTTCAACAGCACAACCTTCATGTCAAGTTATTATAGTATGTCAACTAATTATAGACTGAACATTGGCAGGAATACATTAGACGTTTTTCAGGTCAAGGCTTATAGAGGCCCTTAGGCAGAAAATCCCCCTTTTTAATCCCGGAACTGTAGTTCCTGGAAGAGTATTTGTTTTTCAAATTTTGCCGCCTATAAATTTTAGCCACCTGATTGTTTACCACGTGTTTTGGTATGAAGTTTACGACAAAACTAGCGCTATGATACATTAGTAGTAGTATTCACCAAACATTGCAGTTCTATAATATTAAATAAATGTAAATCTACACATCGACATTTATTTCACACAACCACGTGTAATAATTCCGAGTACTTCTCTCCCATGCTAAGAAAGCCTGCCAAACAGAAATAACCCCCCCCGTATTTTAATTTCTATATAATCCTTTCTGTCAAATTCTAAACTTTACTTTAAAACACGAGAAAATTTAACATTTCCAAAATGCATTTAAATTGACCCTTTCATGCATCATGACCTCATATGAAAACATTACAACGTGGCAAACGTGCTTTTTAAATTAGCGGGCCGGGTTCGCAGTTTATAATCAAAATAAAGCGGTATAAGCTATAACACGCGCATAACTAGCATTATTATTCATTAAACATTAATATATGACAAAAACATTAGTATTCTACAAAATAAAACAAATTATTTAGTTAAAAACATACCGAAACATCACCGCGCGACTTTTCAACCGCACAACCTTGCAAACCACGTGTCACGTGTACTTTAGACTGACCATTGGCATCCATACAGTAGATGTTTTTTAGGTCATGGCCTATAGGGATTAGGGGGCCTAGACTCAGTCTCTGACAGTCTGGAAATCCCCGTTTTTTAATCCTTCATGTCGTATTCTGTCCGTTAGAGTTCCGGGAAGAATATTTGTTTTTCAAATTTCCCCGCCTAAAATTGTTTCCCACGTGTTTTTGTATGAAGTTTACGACAAAACTAGCGCTATAATACATCAATTAGTAGTATTATTCACCAAACATTACTGTTCTATAAAATTAAATAAATGTAAATCAACATATCGACACACAACCACGTGTATTCTGAGTACTCCTCTCCCATGCCATCATGCCAAGAAAGCCCGCCAAAAATACCCCCCTCCCCTGGAATTTTAATTTCTATAAGCCTTTCTGTCAAATTACCAACTTTACTTTAAAACACGAGAAGATTTAACATTTTCAAAATGCATTTAAATTAAATCATTAATCACGACAGGGAAAACAAAAAGAATAGGGCGCGGCCATTACATTTTTTTTTGTTCTTTTACATTATAGCGGCAGCCATAACCTTGAACCGATTGCAAAACCATAAACAATTCCCTATTTACTAGGCTTAGGAAATAACCCTAGATCACCAAGCGCAAGGACGTGAAGCTTTAATTTCTCCCAGATAAACGAACGAGACGATGGAAGAATAAAAAGCGTATTTCCGGAGCCAAAAACGTGCAAAAAGATGGCAAGAGGCGAGAAAAGGGGATCGAAATAGCGGCCAAGATGGCGGAAAAATGACAACCTCCATGGAACGCAGCCTTTCGAATTTTTAGGCTTATCTTTTACCCTAAATTAAGCCTACTCGAAATAGTCGTAAGTTTAAGACTAACGAAGGCTGAGAAACGAAACTAAGGCTCCGATGGCTAGCTAGAGCCCCGATTTTCACGTTTTTCGAGGCGTTTTCGAAAGGGAATCAATATTCGTAGAACGACCTCCATTGTTTCTCTTTCGGTTCGCCATACTGGAGAAAGCTTGTCAAACTAAGCCTAATCAACATGGCTGGGGCGCCAAATTCGTCCAACGACACTTTCGATTCGAACGAACTCAGTGACAGGACGGACAATGCTCAAAATATAAAAACGAAGGAGAAATAATGCCCTTTATTACTTACTTTTATCCTGCATGAAAACTGACCACCATTTAGCTCCACGATTTATCCAGGATTATTTGACTTTGGCGGAGGTAGAAAAATAACAACGACAGAGACGCGGAGGAACACGGCGCACGTGGGGAAAAGGCGTTAGGGCACATGAAGGGGAGGGGCTTGCTATGACGCTCTTGCTAAAAAGATGTGCCTTTGGATTTTTGGAATAGTCCAAATTTTAAATGGAGGAAGTTTTGAATTTGGACGTGAAATGGTTCGTAAATTTTACTGCTTTTTTAATGTTTCATGAGATTTTAAAGTATCGGGATTTTGTCATGTAGAGTTTAGCAGAGTTTTACGTGTCAAATATGTGATTGTCGATTGATATATAACACTTACAATATGCTTATAACGAAGATATTCATGTAGGCCTACTTTTGAGGTACCCAAATGACTGACCTAGGTGTACAGGTATACATGTTTATACATTATTGTATTGCCCTTTGAGTTTGCTTTTGCATGTACATTGTACATGTATTTAATTCAAAAAACCAATCCTGTTTTTTTAAATGAAACAGCACGAAGATTTTAAAAATGAGGATCAAATCAGAATAAGGCTGCCAGTAAAGGTGGGCTTAGGATTAGGATAAGGGGTAAATTTTAATTCATTCAAATGGTGCATATCATTTTTGCCAGTTTTTGACCCCCCCCTCGTCATTTGAAACCCTGTTTTCCAGATCTGGAAGGGCAGCACAAAATATGACAAAATGTTATGTACATGTAGATAGCCTACTTTACTCTGTGGCTCACTTCCCCACCCCGAAATAGACTTTAATAATGAACCTATGGAGTAACATTAGTCGTGCAATTCCTATTGCTTGGCTCCCTCGTATAGTTTGCGGTGGTTTACTCGTTATTCGTTGAGTTTCAGTGTTTTTACAAAGGTGACAAAAGGATGAAATTCAAATAGAAATACACGTAATAGGCAAAGTATTAAAAATAAGTATAACATTTTTATTATTAAAGTCACAATCTCGGACAGATATCAAAATGTAAGGCCGAAGGAAAGTTGAAAAGCGATTTCAACCATCGTCTGCGGACACGAATCGTGATAACAAACGTACACTTCTCTTTGACGAGGATGTGAAAACATTCGCCTGTAATTAGTCACAAGTAACATCAGTAACTTGAGAATGAGGAGACTACCTGATACAAAATGAAACATCGTAATACTAAGAAGTGATTTACCCAATAACCCAGTAGGAAAGTGACATCACTTCCCGAGATGAATCTGGTTTTGGGGCAGGTTGGCACTTGAATAACATGCCATGTTCGACGAAGGGACCCAAGTGAACATTTTGGTTGGATGTGACGCTCGTGTTCTAACAAAACACACAAGCAGATTTAAATTAATCCTAAATTTTTAATTATAATATTTACGCCAGTATCTGTGCATACCGAACTAGTGTTGGAAGAGTACTGCAACATTTTTTGTATGATTAAGCAGCTCGTCCTAAAGTTGGTTACGACTTCGGCATGCAGAGTACCCGCGTTTCCATCGCTGGTTGGGCAAATTAGGACCCCGTCTGCAGAGTTCACTTGCAGATAGTGGAAAAGTACGTTCGGAAATCCCCCCGTTAATCTGAAAGAAGGAAACGGAATGGGCCGAATTAGAAGGTAGATCCTATTTTTAGTTATTTTAAACAGAAACCAACGTCGGCAGATGATTTTGCAAAGCTAATCTTTTAAAACTGTTGAAATTAAAGTGACTAGATTTACTTCGGGGGTGGTGCATTGCGCTCCCTGGCAAGCAATGGCAGGCTATCGTTCATTGCCGTGAGATCCAGAAGACTCGGCAGATAGCGTTGACTCGTAGATGCCTAGAATTTTCAGAAAAAACGTTTAGTGCAAAGCCACTTTCGACAAAAGTTTTTTTACTGTATGAACATGCATTTGGAAGCAACCTTTTGTTGCTGGGGTTCATCCTCATGGGAATCGGCATCGGACCAAGATTCCTTCCTGGCAGCATTTTTCCCACGCCTTCCTAGAATCGGAGTTGTATCGTCGCTGGTACCGCTTGCAGTTAGCGACAGACTCGTAGAATCCGAATCCGTGTCTCCGCCTTGCGTCTGCTGCTCTTTTACGATAAGAGATCCGGTGGCTTCGGCCTGTCCCTGCTGCCGATTCGATAGGGCACCTAACGATAATATTGACGCGTTAAGTCCTTTTTTGGCAGTCTGATTTAACGATTTTTCGTTGTTGCGTGATGACCCCGAATCTCTTCTTTTGTTCTGACTAAGGAAGGAATCGGCGGAAACGGTGCTGGGAGCTTGAGGGAACTGCAACCTAAATCACAACGATGTTCGTTAAAATACGCTTATCGCTTTTGAGAAACAAGAGTTCGACATCAACACCCTCGTACCAAGAATCGATGGATTTTGTGATCTGCTGAACTTCGAGCTGCAAAAGGACCGTTTGGGCTTGCTCCACGTAAAACGGGTCGGGTCCTTGGATTCCGTTGGCTCTACAGAAAATATAAGTTTAGGATCTGGGACGTCTAAAGGTCCTTGAAGAAACTAATTACTTTTACTGACTTTGCGGCGCAGCCACCGGCTTCGAGCAGAACTCCCATTAAACTGTTTTTCTGTTGAAAATGTGGAATTTAAAATAGAGAACATTCGTTCCTCGGTCTATCGAGTATCATTTAATTGATGCTTTCTACTCACTTGCCCCACGACCAGAAGAAACCAACGCGTTTGCGGAGGCGCATTTTCCCGCAACTTGGTCGGAAACACCTCTCTCCAAATGACCGCCTTCATCATTAGATTCTTGACGGAAGTGTCGAGAAGCACCATGAAATGCAAGTAGAGAAAGACGTCTTCCAGGTCGTTCTTCGGTAGGTGGCTGCCAACCAAAAATCCCTGCGATAAGGAGTACAAACATCGGTCAGCATCTCGGACGGCCGTAAATTTATCGGCTGCATTATTTTAAGCACCTTGTAGAAGATGCACGTTCCCAAAACGCTGTAAAGCCGGCGCATGTCATAATGGTCTTCCGACTGCGAGAAAAACACGTCAAAATATGAAATCCTGGAAATTTTTATGCGGACGGCAATTAGAAGATAATTTAAGCAACCCACCATGTCGGCGAAATCAGAAGATTCAAATTCCGTTAGCGTCCCGTCGATCTCGCACTAAGTTGGAAAACAACATTTTATTAAAAATTTAGGAATTTGCGGACGTTTTTTTGGAAGATTCAAAGTTGGAGTCTTGCCTGCAAGTCGAACGATAGCGGCAGTTGCTGCGCCACGTTCAAGTGCTTGCTGAAATCTGCGTTGTTGGGCGTATCGTCATTTTGTAAATACTTGACGAACGTGCAGGCGAACAGGTGATCCACGTTCATTCTGTTTGAATCGCTCGTGAAAGCTCTGGAAGACAACAACACTTTGTGAAAGCGAACAACTCGTTGCGGGATTCCCAACCCGCATAAGTTAGAAACTCACTCGTGCAATGACCCATATTGATATTTCAACACACGCACGATGGCATTGATCAGGTGGAAGATCTGGTTCGATGAAATGCTAGGGAATCAAAATTGCAAAGATTTAAAATTAGCATAGTGCATTCAAAGTCGGCTCTCGATATAACAAACGGTTCGACTGGTCCCTTCACTATCCCACGATACTTAATGACTGTTTATAACGAACTGCAATTCAATGTCGTAGCTAAGAGACGACGAACATCCCGTTGTGACGTAAGATTCCTATTTTCATCGATTTAAGGATTGGTTTTAAAAATTAATATCTTAAAACATTCTAACGCTTATTTAAGGGGTACTCAAAATACTGCAAGTGCAGCTTTAGTGTGTACGTTTCTTTCTCCAGCATTTGGCAAAAACTGGATTTCTGGTGTTCGATAGAAGACAGAAAAACTGTTGCGGCAAAAAGCTAAAAGTCATGAAGGCGTGAAAAATATGTGTAAAAACCAGGCCTCTCGGTATTACGAATGTTATATCCCGTAGGCGTTCGTTATATCGAGAGTCCACTGTATCTGCAAACCGTTCCGATGAAGCCGGTAGTTCTCGGTTCTAAATGGTGTCGGATTACCACGAAGTTCCTCGAAAGGCATGCCTAAAATCCAATCTACTCACCATTCACCGGGCAGTGCCAAAAGCAGGACTTCTTTTCGCTCTTTGGCGTAACTTACGTGGACAATATTGGATCCAATCACGACGGACGAGCTGAAATCAAACCGATGGACTCGTAAGCAGATATTTAGAGCCGTAAAATTATTTCGTTTTTTTTTACTTCGGAGATATAAGATCTTTTTACCTCATGGGTTCCGAACCTACGGCATCGGGCATCAAGTGGTTAATGGTGAGGAGGGCGCCACGTATGTCCACCAGCTTATTGGAGAGTCGAGGGAATTGGTATAAGATGTCACTCTGAAAATGTCGACAATTTTAATTTTAAAAATTGATTTCAAAAAATCAGAAACCAACTAGATTGTGATTTTTTAGACCTTCGGATCGGAATTCTCGGACGTGGCTAAGGTCAAGTACAGGACGATGTGCGGAGAGGTCGCTAAACCGGATGTAAGACGAGTCCATCTTTCGTCGTTGCCGCTTAGCAGTTTGGGAAAAAGTAATCGAGACGATTTGCTGCTAGTGGCTTCCGGCACTTTGTCGATGGCGTTCGGAGATGGTTTTCTGCTTGCGGACGGAGTCCTCAGAGTCAACTTTATCTGCTTCGGCTGCGTGGATGCTGCTGCACTGACCACTTGGTCCAAGTTGGACCAAGTCACGTCGATGTCGTTGATCTTTAAGATCCAGTCCCCTGCGGAAGAAGATGGATATTTCAACCGCACACTTTTTGCCAAAATTTCCTCCGTTTCACCAGGAACGGGTCTTACCAATAAGGACGTCTTTGTTCTTGATCGCTTCGCTTCCGGGCACAAGTGCTTGCACGATAATCGCAGTGCCATCGGCTGGATTTCCCTCATCCTCCGCGGATGCAGTTCGGATGCACGTCGGAACGATTCCCAGAAGTGCTTCCAGCGGAGAACTACGGCGACCGAAACTGGACTGTCGCTGGTTCACAGCAACGATTACATCTTTCGTAGCCGCACCTTCTGAAGTTCTCCCGTTGTCGTCCACTTCTTCGCCCGCTCTCGGCCATTTTGTCTGCTCTTGAGACTGCTTTGTGGCATCGTTGTCTTCGACTTCGTTTTCGTCCGGCTGAGGTCGGATGTAAAAAAGCTCGCCTTTTGCGCTCACTTCCTGCTCCCATTCCTCTTCGGACCTTTTTAAAAATAATTTTTAAACAATATGTATCGCTAAAGTTTCATTTTAAATGCTTTTTGAAAATGGGTTTATCTATACTGGCTATACGTAAAAAACAAAACAACTGTTTATTTTTTACATAAACTTCATAAATTGCCCCCAGTTACGACTTTTGTATTTGATGAAATGAAATTCAGACAGCGTTTCAAATATTTTGCTTTTGCACATGTGCGAGGAAGTAATTTTAGTGGCATTTAATCGTCATTTCATCCTCAAACATGCTGCACTGTATTTTATCGTGGCTGAAATTTAGAAGCTGATTGCCCCTGACATAAGGGCGCTTCATGTAGATCACGTGTTCAGTGGTCATAACCTAACGGCGCTTCATTGAAATGACATTTTCTCCACAACTTTAAGAATAAATTAATGATAAAATTGGTTCCATATTCATCATATTTTGGTGCATCCGGCTGGCTGTTTTTTTAGAAATGTAGTTCATCAGATTGTATTTTAAATGTTTTTTTGAGTGGTATAGTGTCATCCCAATTTTTCAAAAAAAACATTTATTTACAAAATAATTGGAAAAAATACGTTTTTGAAAAGTAGCCAGCTGGATGCACCAATTAAAACATGATGAATCTTGAGCCATTTTTTTCATTCATTTATTTCTATTATCTATGGAGAAAATGGCTTTTGAAATTT
>JAQGCC010004339.1:0-13341 GCA_034698905.1 Xestoiulus laeticollis | reverse complement strand
AACAGTTTTATGTGGTTAACATGTAGTTTTAGAACAGTTTTATATGGTTAAGATGTGGTTTAGAACAGTTTTATGTGATTAAGATGTTGTTTTAGAACAGTTTTATGTGGTTAACATGTAGTTTTAGAACAGTTTTATATGGTTAAGATGTGGTTTAGAACAGTTTTATGTGATTAAGATGTTGTTTTAGAACAGTTTTATGTGGTTAACATGTAGTTTTAGAACAGTTTTATATGGTTAAGATGTGGTTTAGAACAGTTTTATGTGATTAAGATGTTGTTTTAGAACAGTTTTATGTGGTTAACATGTAGTTTTAGAACAGTTTTATATGGTTAAGATGTGGTTTAGAACAGTTTTATGTGGTTTTAGAAGAGTTTTATGTGATTAAGATGTTGTTTTAGAAAAGTTTTATGTGGTTAAGATGTTGTTTTAGAACAGTTTTATGTGGTTAAGCTGTGGTTTTAGAACAGTTTTACGTGATTAATTAACATGTGGTTTTAAAAACTCCAAGTTTATATGATATACATGTATGATTAACTTTTTTGGATTTTAATTTTAATTTTAATGTTTTAATATGCTTAATTAAGCTTTTGATTTATAAAAAAATTGTTCTTGAATTTCAGCAAAGTTTAAAAGCATTTTATTGAAAACTTTTAAAAACACATGTACATGTAGTTGAAATTTGGTTTAATTTCAGTCACTGGGTAATTTGAAAACTTTTAAAATGTAGTCGAAATTTAATGATTTTGAATTTCAGTCAAGTTGAAAAAGAAATGTTATTATAAAATTTAAAAACATTTGCAAATTAGTTCAAATCTAGGTGAAAACTAGTTAAAATAAAGCTAAAATCTAGCTGAAATTTAATTGAAATTGTACAAAAATGTGGTTGAATTTTAATTATAGTTTAGTTGAACATAGAATTTATTGAAAGCTTTTCGGAAATATTTTAATATGTAGCCAGAAATCTAGCTGAAATTTAATGAAAACCAAGTTGAAAACTAAAGTTGAATTTGAATTTCAGTTCAATAGAAAATAGATTTTATTAAAAGCTAGTTGAAATGTTATTTGAATATCGAGGTACGTAAAAAATTATAATAGTCGATGTTCCAACCTAGCTGAAATCTTGCATAAATTATATTACAACTAAGTTGAAAAATAGAAAAATAACTGAAATCCTAGTTAGTTGAAAACATTTGAAATTTGGTTAAAGTTGAATTTCATTCAGTTTAATTGAAAACTGTATGGAATAAAAACTGAAAAGTTTTTGACCTTGACAAGACCTTGACATGTTTTATAAAAATACCAATTATGAATAATATTTATTCAAGACACATGTTGCATATAATTTGATGAAATGGCACGTAATCGACTTGGTTATAAACGATTATTTTGATAAAAAAACTTGTTCAATTAAGTGATTATGGTACTTATTAAACTCATTTATAGTAAACATCACGTTTTCGATTATATATTAAAGAAAGAGATTATTTTGAAAATTTGCCAAATTGTGTAATAAAATATTGTAATAGCTATTGAAAATTGTTGGCCAGAACATGGTTGAAAACACCTAAATTTGTATATTTAACATTGATTTCAATATTTTAACAATTTTTAATATTTTACCTGGTTGTCAGATATACTCTCCCATCTATTTTTTTTTCGACAAAAAGCTTTTCTTCCGCTAAAAACACTCAAATAAAAAATGTGCTGCCCCTTGACATTAAACCTAATCTCCATAGACTAACATGGGATAATGGTCTCAAGTCACAACCCTAAAGTTGGCTTTTCAGCAAGGCATCTGTGCAATACGGTTGTGCCTCCCATTAGGGTCAATTTGAAAAAATGTTTAAAATCTACAAAATGCTGATTTCAATAGGTTACTTTCATCAAAATTTCATCTAATTGTCAAATATACACTCGCGTGTATTTGATTTCTCTCAAAACGCACAATAAACTTAAATTTAAAAATATTGTGCTGCCCCTTAAAATTAAGCCTAATCTCCATAGACTAACATGGGATAATGGCCCCAAGTCACAACCTTAAAGTTGGCTTTTCAGCAATGCATCCGTGCAATGCAGTCCTGCTTCCCATTAGGGAATCTCCATAATATAAAATCTACAAAATGTTGGTTTAGCAGTTAGGTTTTATGTTAAATTTCAGTAAGTTGTCAAATACATATATAAGTTTATGCCCCTTATTGTTATATTTAAAAAAATCTAGCTTTTTGGAGTGATTTAATTAAAATATGCCATATTTAAATATTAATTTTATTCTTACATGTTTAAAATCTATTGGAATCAAAATAGACTCCTAGTGGTCGTTTCAGATTTCAAAATAGAGGGTTAATGTTATTTTATTTTTAATTATTTTTGATTATAGTTGACTGGAGTTTGGTACATCAACGCTATCGCCAACTACGGTGCTAGGGTGAACCCAATGAAATGTGCCAGGGCTGAATTTGTTAGCAGAGCTCGTCCATCGTCTAGTGTAGAAGCCTTGAATTACTACTCTAATGTGTAAGCAAATTGTGTCTTATAATTGTCTTAGTCTTAAGACACTAAAAATGTATTAATGCAAGGCGTAACTTCAGCACGTGAGAATATCATACTTCACGGCAATGTCTTAAGATATTTCAAGACCATAGATGCTAATTTTTGTGTTAAAATATTTGTGCTTAAGAGTCTCTTATATATCATGTTTAAATTCTACTTACATTTTATAAAAATTTTAATTAAAATTTATTTTGGTTTTAGGACCGGCGAGTTTACGCCTGATATTTACGAGTTGCACCAATCTTACAACAAACAAATCCGGCTTTTAAATCTTAGAGATAGTAAGTAATCATGCTCGATTAATAATATTTTATTTATAATTAAATAATATTTCATATTAAATAATCTTGTTTTTTTGCTTTAAATAGAAACTAAGGAAATCTATTATTATCCGCTCAAGTTCGACGACAAATCTTTCGTCGTTTCCGTTTGTTTCCTTACGAACGGCAAACGCGTTGCTCAACGTAAGTTTCTAAGTTTGTTTAAAATGTTATTGTTGTAAATTTCCATGAATTTTATTCTATGAAAACTTATTTAAAATAATATTTTTCCTAATTTTTTTTAGCCATTTCCGTGTTTACGAAAAAGGCAGATCAGCCCGAAGCATTTGTGAAAAGTGAATTGAACGATGCCGGAGTTAAATTAAAGGAGTTTTATTTTGTACCCAATGGAAATTGTTATAAATATTAAGCCGTCGTTAAATGAAATTAATAAATATTTTTAATCATGTTGATTACGCATATTTTGTGATTGTGCGTAAAATATATAAACTCTTACTTTTGATCATCAAGTTTGGCATATTTCTGATATTTATTTCTTTGGCATAGATCATTTATCTGACCTAACATAACTTTGCCTGACCTAACATAACTTTGTCTGACCTAATGTAAGTTTACCTGATCTAACGTAACCTTGCCTGACCTAACGTAACTTTTCCTGACCTAACGTAACTTTGCCTGACCTAATGTAACTTTAACCGACCTAAAGGCAATCAAACAGATCACTACAGGAATTTTGTTCAATACCTATACAATGTATATTTACGACAAATATTTTAATAGGAGTCTAGTTATCCGGATTTTGGTACGTTCACAGAGTGATTAATTCCGATATCAAAGAACACGATATTGCCTGTACCAGAAACGAGTATGTCATGAGACCGGACAAAAAGTCGCTCATCATGGTTAAAAACTTTTTCTCCAGAGCGTAAGAAAACAAAAAATGTTTTATTCAATTCAAATTCCATCTTATAATTAACCGCTAACTTTTAAGTTGTCGTTGGATTTGTTCGTGTTAAGCACCGGTCAGTTTACGCCCGAAAACTACGAGTTAACGCAGTACAACAGTGAAATTATTCAGCTGCAAAACTTGAGAAACAGTAAGTCACTTGTTTCATTACCCTTATTTTAACATTTGAAAAAGTTCAAATCTTTTAGGCTTAATTTCAAATTAATACTTTATGAATTAATCAATTATGCGACAGCACTAATCGATGAAGATCAATGAAAAATTACTTTTATAATTACGTATTTGGACTAAAATTGAATACGTATAACCGGAATAGTGCTTTTAGCTTTGAAATCAGAAAAAAGGCTTAATTTTCTCAGAAATAAGCCTTTTTATCAAAAATTAGTGAAAATATATCAGAAATCAATATTTCTCAACATTTTAAACTTCTTGAATGTTTCCATGGATGAAAATGGATCTTTCATGCATTTCAGGTTCTTTGAATGCGTATTATTATGGCATATAATTCCACGGTAGCGATTTAGTTGCTTCTGTGTGTTTCACGAAAAATTTAAAATATGTCGAACAGTGTAAGTTCGAACGGCTGGGATTTTATATTAAATGTTGTTCCCTAAATATGTTTAATTAAATTCCCTTTCTTTTAAAGCCATTGGAATGTTTACGCAGAGAAGGGTTGAAGATTCCGACCGACTTGACGCAGTGATCGAGTCAGCGGGAGTCAAAGTTGACGACTAGTACGACGTTCCTCAAGGCGATAAATGCTTCAAATATAAATATGTGCAAACTAATTAATCTCATTTTATTTGTATACCTATCATTGTTTTGATTCAAAACATTTGATATGAGAATTAAAAAAAAGCATTAATAAAAAACAAACAATGTGCAAAGTTTTATTTTGTTATCGAAGGATAGCACCTTTGTAAACGCCACTGTCGCAATTAGAAATATGAATTTTAATGAAATTTGGAAGAGAAACAATAACAACTTTAGCTTAAATTTATTCAGAGAAATTTGCATTTTTAAATGTTGCACAAGAAATGTTTCGATACTTATCTGATACCAAAGCATTTTTGCTCAAGCGGACTTTCGTTCAAGAGGAATATCACTCGAGCACTTTCGCTCGAGCAAAAGTGTTCGAGTGGACTTTTGTTCGAGCAATTTTGCTCAAGCGGACTACTGCTCGAGCGGACTATTGCTCGAACAGACTTTCACTCGAGCATATTCGCTCGAGCACTTTCGTTCGAGCGGACTTTCGCTCGAGCATTTTCGTTCGAGCAGACTTTCGTTCGAACACTTTCGCTCGAACGTACTTTCGCTCGAGCATATTCGTTCGAGCAGACTTTCGTTCGAGCACTTTTGCTCGAAGGGACTATCACTCGGGCAGACTATCGCTCGAGCAGACTTTCGTTCGAGCACTTTCGTTCGAGCAGACTATCGCTCGAGCATATTCGTTCGAGCACTTTCGTTCGAGCGGACTTTCGCTCGAACGTACTTTCTCTCGAGCGGACTATTGCTCGAGCAGACTTTTGCTCGAGCATATTCGTTCGAGCACTTTCATTCGAACGGACTTTCGCTCAAGCACTTTTGCTCGAAGGGACTATCGCTTGGGCAGACTTTCGCTCGAATGTACTTTTGCTCGAGCAATTTCACTCGAGCAGACTATCGCTCGAGCGGACTTTCGCTCGAACACTTCCGTTTGAGCGGACTTTCGCTCTAAGGGACTATCGCTCGAGCAGTCTTTCGCTCAAGCACTTTCGCTCGAACGTACTTTCGCTCGAGCGAAAGTGCTTAAGCGGACTATCGCTCGGGCAGACTTTCGCTCGAGCACTTTCGCTCGAACGTACTTTCGCTCGAGCACTTTCTCACCCGTGCACTTTTACGTTTTTATAACGTGTGCATTCCATTGAGCGTATTGCGCAGTATGCATTGCAAAAAACATACAACTAGAAAATCCCTGCGCTAACTTAACCTAACGTAACCTAACATAACCTAATCTAACGCAAAGTTTGGTGGATAAAGATAGATACGTACATGACTACGGGTGGGTGGCATCGGTCCGCGCATCGGAAAAATATTGTTTTGATATTGCATATTAATTTTTACACATGTTTGTATATGTCACATAAAATGTTTCCAAAGCACAAAAAACCCATATGTGGTTTATCGTATAACATCAAACGTTGCATTTTATGCACGTTCGAACAAGTTCAGAAAATTGCAAACATATATCATAGTTCAATAAGCTTAATATAATTTTCAAAAAAAACATGACCGGTGCTGATCTGGAAAATACTGGCAATAACTATCTAGGTTTATAAATAACACCCATTTTTCCATGAAATATTTATGTTTTTTATACAAAGGATGATTTATAAACTCTCAATTGTGCAGTCGAAATATTGAATATTCAGTTATGTTTCTCACCCTATAATCAACCATCTGGTTTTCACATGTACATCTTGGGCGTTTCTGGATTTTCAGACTCACTGTAAACAAGTTTCCATAAACAATCATCAATCATTGTTTCATGACGTCATTGAATCATTGTTTCAATTGGCTTATAAATAACTTAAAATAACAGGATATGTGATGACCAATTTTGTAGTCGATTAAAAGTCCTTCTGGAGGTTAGTTTTACTTTATTCTGCTCACCTATAAGATGGCTTCTAAATGTTTCTTCAATTGTTTTGTACTTATAATGGTCCTTAATTTTGGCATGGGATGGATGGTAAATCGACCTGTGAGACTCAACTGCACACCTCCTGCAAATACAATTCCTCTGAAATTGGCACAGGTAAGAATTTCATTTAATATTTAGTGTCGTCCATGAATTAAAAACTTATTTGGGGCATATCAGCATTTGTAAACATAAATCATTGGATTTATATAAAGTTTAGTGTTTGCGGGTAATTTCCGTTATCAAACAATCGCGACCAGCCTATCGGAACGCTGCGTTTCGGGAATACAATTCCGAGGAATTGCTTCGGTGCTTACATGTGGAAGCATCGGAAAATTCCTGAAATGAAGCATATGCATTGGAGAATTCCTGAAATGAAGCATATGCATTGGAGAATTCCTGAAATGAAGAATTCGCATTGGAGAATTCCTGAAATGCAATTCCTAAAATGTAGCGTTCGCATTTAATTCCCCTCATCGGGCAATTGCGGCTAACCAATCAGAACACAGCGTTTTGGGAATTCAATGCTGATGAATTTCTTCGGTGCTTACATGTTGAAGCATCGAAAAATTCCTGAAATGAAGCATATGCATTGGAGTATTCCTGAAATAAAGCGTTCGCATTGGAGAATTCCTGAAATGCAATTCTTGAAATGTAGCGTTCGCGTGTAATTCCCGTCATCGGGCAATTGCGGCTAACCAATCAGAACGCTGCGTTTCGGGAATTCAATGCTGATAAATTTCTTCGGTGTTTAGATGTAGAAGCATCGAAAAATTCCTGAAATAAAGCGTTCGCATTTTAGAATTCCTGAAATGCAATTCTTAAAATGTAGCGTTTGAATGTAATTCCCGAATGCTGGGTTTCGAGAATTCAATTCCGGGGAATTCTCCGATGCTTTCATGTGGAAGCATCGGAAAATTCCGGAAATGAAGAATTCGCATTGGAAAATTCATGAACTGAAGAGTTCGGATTGGAGAATTCCTGAAATGTAGCGTTCGCATGTAATTCCCGTCATTGGGCAATTGCGGCCAACCAATCAGAACGCTGCGCTTCGGGAATTCAATGCTGATGAATTTTTTTGGTGCTTACATGTTAAAGCATCGAAAAATTCCTGAAATGAAGCCTATGCATTGGAGAATTCCTGAAATGAAGCGTATGCATTGGATAATTCCTGAAATGAAGCGTATGCATTGGATAATTCCTGAAATGAAGCGTATGCATTGGAGAATTCCTGAAATGAAGCGTATGCATTGGATAATTCCTGAAATGCAATTCCTAAAATGTAGCGTTCGCATGTAATTCCCGAATGCTGGGTTTTGAGAATTCAATTCCGTGGAATGCTTCCATATTCAAGCATCGGAAAATTCCTGAAATGCATCATTCGCATGTAAACTAATCGGAACGCTGCGTTTGAGGAATTCAATTTCGAGAAATTCTCCGATGCTTCAACATTCCGGAATCAATTTCCCAAATCTTATAATAGCTAACCTAACTAACCCGTTACTGAACCCTACCTAACACAATAAATGAAGTGTTGGTTACAATTTTTGCTAATGAATATACATTTACCATAATTTTTTTTAATCGGAGTTTAGCTATCTGGTATTTGGTACATTCATCGAGTCGTTAATTCCGGTGCCAAAAAGTACGATATGGCCTGTACAAGAATCGAGTATCTGATGAGGCCAAATAAACAATCAGTCATTGAGATCGAGAACTATTTCTCCAAAACGTAAGTAATTTAAAAAAATGTTTTTTTCCCATTTTTAACCGCCCGTTAACTATTTTGTCGTTGGATTTTTACTTGCTTAGCACCGGACAGTTTATACCCGATAACTACGAGTTAACGCAGTATAACAGCCAAGTTATTCAACTTCAGAACTTGAGAGACCGTAAGCAACTTGTATCATTACCAGACAGTCAGAACTATCCTGTATTATTTGAAAATTTCAACTTTAGGCTTAATCCCAAAATTAACCCTTTTTAAGAATTAATCCTCGTATTTAATAAGTAACGCGGAAACACTGATCGATTTACGCGTAGATCGATCAAATGATTACTTTTTTACTTATTTGGATTAAAAATGTATGAAGATTGGAATTAATTACATAACCGCAAGAGTTTTTAGTTCCGAAAGGCTTAATTTTCTTCGATATAAGCCTTTTTTTTACAAAAAGTTATTCACCGATATCAGAAATCAATATTTGTCCACATTTTCAACAATTATTGAATGTTTCCATGTATGAAAATGTAATTCTGTGCTTTTCAGATTCTTTTAAGCTGTATTATTACGGGTTAAGATTTGACGGTCGCGATTTCGTTGTTTCGGTGTGTTTCACTCAAAACGGGAAGTTCATTGCCCAGCGTAAGTTTGAACGAGTTGAATTTTATGTAAAATATTGATAGCTGTACTTGTTTAATTAAATCTCGTTTATTTTATAGCCATTGGATTACTGACTAAGAATAGGGTGGAAAATCCTAACCGACTCAAAGCCGTGTTCAATTCGACTGGAGTCAAAGTCGTCGACTCGTACACCGTTCCGCAAGACAATAATTGCTTCAAATATGTATATGTACCACCATCTTAATTTTATTTTGTTTATATATCTATTGTTGATTTACGACATTTGATATTGGAATTTAAAAAATGCTTCAATAGTTTCCTTTTGTTAATCGTTAATCAATAAAATCTTGTAGTTATGAAATTTCTGTTAATGTTGTTAGATAAGAAATCTAGTTATGAAAATTCTGTTAATGTGGTATTTTGTTAATGTGGTATCCTGTTAATGTCGTGTTTTGTTAATTGTGGTATTCTGTTAATGTGTACTACTGATATTATTTGATTTTACCTATGACCATTTTCTGATGGAAATCCGCGTTATAACTTTTCAGCCGTAACACTTAGGACAAAATGTCAAATTAGGAAAATTAAGAAAATTATCTGATTATATGAAATCAACTGTTTTTATCTTCATTTGCCATTATTTAAAGTTGTTACAATGTTCTTAATGAAAGGGAAACGCCTAAATGTTAGCTTCATAGCAGTGCATTGCATCATTTTCTCCTATTTTATTAAAAACATTATAATAACTTTAAATAATTGTAAATTAGGACGAAAACAGTTGATTTTGTACAAACAGAACGTTATCTTACTTTTACTAATTTGACATTTTGTCCTAAGTGTTACGGTTGAAAAGTTATTATCGGGTTTTCATGAAAAAACCGTCATAGTATCTAATAAAATTAGTTGGTAGATAACTTTATAATAAACTTAAGTTGAAATTATTTCAATATTAAATTTCAACAATATGAAAATACCTACTTTTTAATAAAACAGTAGGCATATTGAGAATACTTAGCGAACTGTTCGAATTTTTGAATCGCAACTATATACTACGAAAAACTAAATTTTATTACATGCATTTATAATGACAATAAAATGATTTTATAATATGCTGTTTAGTTATTAAATTTTAAACAGCTGTTGTTTTTTTTTAAATGTATTATTATTGGAGTAGTTAAAAAGCTAGACATTAAATCAAGTGATGTAATTGGTCTAAATTTCAATATTAATTACAAAATTGCAAAATAATTTAACTTAACAATTTTAAGTTATATTAATTGCCCTTAAATTAAATTATATTTTTAATACTGTCTGCCAATTAAAATCTGAAATTATATAGGATCTGACTAGTCCAAATTGTTAATTTATATTGTTATATAAATTTATATTAAGTACCATATTGTTAATACTGTCTGAAAATTAAAATCTGAAAGCTGTACAAATATAAATCTAGGCCAACCAATATAAACCATGTTATTCAAAATACTATTTAATGAAATCTATTTTGAAATATAAATTACATGTTCTTGTAAACTCAAACTAATTTGAAAATGATGTTCAAACTCAGTCTTGCATTGCTCTTTGTAGTTTTGCAAAGCATTTGCTGTTTTGCAATTTCAATATTAGGTATCGATATTTTAAAACCATCAACATGTGAGACTATAACAGACCTCAAATGTACCAAACCAGAAAATTCAATTCCGATCAAATTGGACCAGGTAAGATATTTCATGCTTTTATTAGCTGAATTTTGCATCACACCAGCATATTGTTGACAAGAGACTTTTGGTTTAAAACTTGTTTCTATAAACTTCCTATTTTGTACATATTGATGCAATTTCTATATATGAGTGAATTTTTATATATATTAGTGAATATGTTGATGAAAAAGTGAAATTTTTACATTTTGGATTTATCTTTCATGTAGTTTTACTGTTATTAACGAAATTTGCAATTTTAAAAAATAATTTGGGTGACTTTGGCCTACTAGATTTCTAATATTTTCTTAATATAATTAGTTTTATTTATTTCTATATGAAACCTGCAGAATTTGGGTTAATAATTGATAAAATTGGTTTTAAAATGATAGTTACCCTCGTAAATTGTTTTTGAACCACTTAGTATAATTTATAGTAAACTTTCGTATACTTCTAAGTACACTTTACAGTAAAGTATACTAGGAAAAGTATACTTGATTTTCAGTTAGTATACTAAGTGCACTTTTTTGAACCACTTAGTATACTTTATAGCATACTTTCGTATATTCCTAAATACACTTTACAGTAAAGTATACTAGGAAAAGTATAATTGAATTTTAATAAGTATACTGAGTGCACTTATTAAAAAACTGTATAATTTATAGTATACTTTCGTATATTCCTAAATACACTTTACAGTAAAGTATACTAGGAAAAGTATAATTGAATTTTAATAAATATACTAAGTGCACTTTTTATTAAAAAACTGTATAATTTATAGTTTACTTTCGGATACTTCTAAGTACACTTTACAGTAAGGTATACTAGGAAAAGAATACTTGATTTTCAGCTTGTATACTAAATGCACTTTTTTAACAACTTAGTATACTTTATAGTATATTTCTAAGTACACTTTACAATAAAGTATACTATGAAAAGTATACTTGATTTTAGTAAATATACAAAGTGCTTCAACTATCTCTAAAATTGCATTTTGTTAGAATTTTTGATATATCTTTCATAATTTACTTCATCTGGTTTTAGTTATCCGGACTTTGGTACATGCAACTAGCTGTTAATACCGGTGCCGAAAAGACCGATATGACTTGTACCACAGTCGAATTTCTGACGCTACCAAACAAACAATCAATCATCGAAGTTGATAACTATTTCTCAAATACGTAAGAAAATAAAAAAAAAATAATTTTTATCTTTAACCGGTGCGTAATTAACAATTCTGTCGTTTAATTTTTAGCACCGGAAAGTTTACAAATGATAATTACGAATTAACGCAGTTTAACAAAGATGTTATTGAGTTGCAAAACTTGAGAGACAGTAAGTAACTTGTATCATTACCAGACAGTCAGAACTTTCCTGTGTTATTTAAAATTTTTAAATCTGTTAGGCTTAATCCCAAAATTAGGCCTTTTTAAGAATTAATCCTCGTAGTTAATCGATAATGCGAAAACACTGATCGATATACGCTTAGATCGATCGGATGATTACTTTTTTACTTATTTGGATTAAAAATGTATGAAGATTGAAATTAGTTACATAACCGCAAGAGTTTTTAGCTCCGTAAGCCTTAATTTACTTCGATATAAGCCTTTTTTTTACCAAAAGTTGTTCAACGATATCAGAAATCAATATTTGTCCACATTTTCAACAATTATTTAATGTTTCCATGTATGAAAATGTATTTTTGTACTTTTCAGCTTCTTTTGAGCTGTATTATTACGGTTTGAAACACGACGGTAGCGATTTCGTTGTTTCGGTTTGCTTCACTCAAAACGGGACGTACATTGCTCAGCGTAAGTTGTAACGAATGAAATTTTATGTAGATTTTTGATATCTAAACTTGTTTAATTACATCTTTTTTCTTTTATAGCCATTATATTGATGACTCGGGATAGGGTAGCCGATCATGACAGACTAAAAGCCGAGCTTGAGTCGACTGGAGTCACAGTCGTCGACTCGTACGTCGTTCCACAGAATGCTAATTGCTTCAAATATATATCAACAGCTTAATTTCATTTCAATTGTATTTATTGTTGTTTCTATACAATACATTGAAATGAGAATTAATTTAAAGCATTAATAAAATTTCCATGTTATCGAATAAAAGCACCATATGTCTCCATTAATCTAGCTTATACTGTCCTGAATGTGGCTTCAAACCAAACATGGAGACGTCCTTGCACCCGTACATTACGGGTACCTGTTTGGAAGGATGAAGTATTACTCAAGCGTTACTCAATCCCAAAATCAAACTCGTTTGATAATCAGTCGTCCTTGCATCCGTAATTTGCGGGACCTCGTTTCGAAGTATAAAGCGTTACTCAAGTGTTGACGACTAAAAGGAGTTGAAAGGAGGACTCGGCCTCAAGGAGTACTCACCCCTTAATGAGTCCTGAAAAGTCATGAAATTCTGTCATGAAAAAAACACGATTGTTTCATCGGGCTCGTGCAATGTGGAAGCCTTGATATGAAGCGCCACACGGAGTCGTGAAATGCAGTGTTTTGATTGGCCGGTCGTTGAAAAGCAGACGAATTTATCCTGTAATTATTGGAGGAGCCTTAGGAGAGCCGACCGATAAGTAACGCTCGAATAAGGCTCGAGTCAAGGTGTATGTAGACTGGTGGTAAAACTCGACGCCCCTGCCGTAGAACAATTTTTTAGCAAAACGCGTACCACTCACAGATGGCGCTCGCAACAAGTTAATTCCATTGCAGACGACTTTTTTAGCAAAAATGCCTGAAAGCAAGTGTTTCTGTGTGGGGTGTAAAACGGGCTATAATTCTCAATTGAAACAATACAAGGA
>JAQGCC010004338.1:0-13344 GCA_034698905.1 Xestoiulus laeticollis | reverse complement strand
AATGCGTTCTCGTTAAGGTAAATCAGTTGACGGGGCATTAAGGGAGGCGTGCTCAATCCCTCTAATAGAGGGATTGTCAGGTTTATTTTAATCTTGACGACATTGTCAGCACTGTTTTTTTTTTGCCAATGCGCATGACGTTAATGGGTTTGTGGTTGAGGGGACACGACAACTTCATTAGATTAACGTGATGCCACAACGTTTTTGAGGAGCATAACGACTTTTACGGCGCATAACTTATTGATGTACATGCGTAATAGTGTGTTTATCGTTCTCTTTAAAGTAAATGGTAAGTAAATGGTTAAAGTAAACCAGCTCAATCCCTCTAATAGTGATATTAGCGGGTTTGAGCACGTCTCCCTGAATGCTAACCACATTGACAGCACTGTATGTTTTCCAATGCGTTCTCGTTAAGGTAAATCAGTTGACGTGACACGTACTGCTCAATCCCTCTATTATGGAGACTTGTAGCGGGACCGAATCAATGGGACTCTATGGCATTAGTCTCTTAATAATAAGATTGAGTTTATTATGCGGTCCAAATCTAACAATGGTCTCATGAGTAATGGGTCTCATAAAAGGATGTTTTTTTTACTAGGGGTGACTAATTATGTTATTGCATAATAACTTTTGCCAATCATGCCCTTTGTAGATCAATGCACCTTATGACATTGCTGTCAAAGGACATATGTTAAAAAATCACAATTTCTTTCCACGTGATGTCATCCATTCCAGAATTCCAAAAACATTAAGGCATCCTTACCTGGTTATGATATTCTATGCCCATGCTCAACGTGTTAATCAAGATGGCAAACAAAATTCCTCTCTGAAAATATTTATGATCCACGATGCATTTGATGCATTTCTATAAACACAAAAATCGATGAAATAAAACACTTTAGTACAATTGCTAAATATGGTATATTCTAAAAAAAATATCAAGATACTTACTCTAAATGCTTTAATTATAGCAAAAAGCCAATTGGCTCGTTTCTTGGGCTTCGGCTGCAAATCCTCCCATTCGTAACCAACGTCCGAATCTGACCATTCGGCCTCAGAATGACTAACGTGCAAAGATTCTGGGTCCACCAGAGGATAAAACAACAATTGAGGCGCCGAGAAATGGGTATCACCTGAAATTAAAACGTAACAATTTTAATTACGAATTTATGAGAGCGAAGCAGGAAAAAAGTACATTCTTAAAAAATATTTCATGCTATTCTTTGATGAAGAGAATAAGGAGAAAAATGTAATTAAGCAAAATCATGCCGAAGTCCATGCATATGAACATTCCAATTTGATCTAATATTTTGTATTTACATTTAGTATATGGAATTTGGTAAATGATCGCAAAACTTCTTAAAAGTTTTTTAAAACAATCTCTCTAAAATGATAAACGTAGAAAAAGTGGAATTGGCTGCCCCTGTAAATCGGCAAACCTTATATACTTGCATGTAAGTAGTGATTGCTACCTCATAAGGGGCAGCATGGTTAGAGGCAATGTTATTGATCTATTATGAAAATTGTACCAGTGTTTTTAATATTTTGTAGCACATTTCGGCATACAAAATGACACTTAAATTATCACGGAAAACTATGTTTTCTTGTTAAAAACCTATACGTAGAAATGCCCTTGTAGTACGGCAAACCTTACATACTCGCGTGTATGCAGTGATTGCCACATTCAAAGGGGTATCGTTGTTGGAAATAATGGAATTAATCAAAAATTGATGCATTATTTAAAACAGTGTTTTCTGTATTTTTAACCCATATCGGCACACAAAATGGCACTAGAATTATCATGGAAAATATATTTTCTTTTTAAAAAGCTATACGTAGAAGAAAAGCTACTAGCAGCCCCTTGATGTTCGGCAAACCTTACATACTCGCGTGTACGTAGTGATTGCCATCTTTTAAGGGGCAGCATTGTTGTAGCTAATGGTATCGGTGCATTACGTTAACCAGTGCTCTAAACATTTTGCAAAACATTTCGGCACACAAAATTATCCAGAACGTGGCAATCAAGTTCGCCATGGCATAACGTTTGAAAAACAACTCTGTATAAGTTTAAATTTTTCCTACTCAATAAACAAATTATAATACAAGCTGAACTTTTCTAACACTACTTATACTTCATATGCAAATTTGTATAAGAACGAGCATCCTTTAAATACTTTCTGTCCACAATGTTGCGAGGATATATGTTCCACAGCGCTTGACAATAACAAAGTGCGGAGGCCCTCGCCTGACTAATTAGCCCCAATTTGTTAAACGAGAAAGCGTATTAGGCAAATGAGAAGGCGGTCATTAAATTTCTAGTTTGGCAATTTAGGCATTTTTCATTCTTTCGAAAGAGCGTATAGAGAATCTAGGATGCACGGAATGATGCATCATGCATTGGGTGTGCCAAAAACGTAATGGAAGCAATAGCGCGGTTTTCATATAATCATAACACTTAGAAGAAAAAGAGAGAAAGAAATGGAGAGGGACACAAATTTCTAGATAAAAAATGTCATCCTCCCGGTTGTTACATATAGTACACTTCATCATTTATGGCGTTGCAAAATACAGATATAAAAAAATCCATTAGACCCCCTGTACTTGTTTCCACTCCAACCCCTCTTCATTGCTTACTATGTCCATTATTTATAGAAGACTATACGGTAGGTATACGTATGTGTGTCTTAATCGGAATTTCCATAAAATACGGCATTTGACGTCATTTGGCAGCTAAATATTGATTATAGCCACTTTTTCGTGCAACTGTAGTTAGCAACTCTATAGCCAGTGACGACCAACTGTTCAAACATAGCTTAAAATAGAAGGCAGAACCGAGAAAAGTCGTAAAGGGGCCCCCGGTAGCAACAAATAGCTTTTTACAATCAATGAAATTGTATTAATGCAAATATAGAAATGTTGATTAAATATTTATATTACGAGAATTAAAGAGGAATAAAAAATCAATTTTATAGGCGAAACATGCATTTGGCATGCGTACTTACTAACTGCACTTTGGGTTTGGAGTATGTGTGCAAAAATTGGACACGATTGTATAGAGACAAACGCACAGCTCATTAGATAAATAACGAAAATGCAATGATTTCATTTAACAATTTATGGGATATAATAAGGTGCAGGTCATTATGCTTTTTTATTTCCAATTTCGGTCAATTGACAAAGAGATTCTATGAAATTCTATCATAATAAATACTCTCGGCTTAAGAAATTGATATGGGAAATCTAATTTGGTAGAAGGAAGACAGATCGATTTCAAAATTACTTCTGATTTGTAGGAGATTTATATTATAATTTATGGTATCTAATATCTACCTACAGAATATTTAAGCTGATGCTCATTTGTTAAATATACATTTTGCAATTTCTACCACGGAATATACACCATTAAAATGATTTCAATTAAAGATCCTGATGATTTTGGAAGAAAAACCTAAAGATTTAAAATTTAGAAAGATGTCTTAACAAATAGAAGATTTTTGGAAGTCGTAAAAATTTTGATTTTGAGAAGTCCTAAGGGCTTGGGAGTTTGGGAAGAAATCCTCAAGATTTGAGATTTTGGGGAGAAATTCTCAAGATTGGGATTTTGGGGAGAAATCCTCAAGATTTGGGATTTTGGGAAGAAATTCTCAAGATTGGGATTTTGGGAAGAAATACTCAAGATTTGGAATTTTGGAAGGAAATCCTAAAGATTGGGATTTCGGAAAGAAATCCTCAAGATTGGGATTTAGGGAAGAAATCCTCAAGATTGGGATTTTGGGAAGAAATCCTCAAGATTGGGATTTCGGGGAGGAATCCTCAAACATCTAGTATTTTGTGATTCTGTCAAAATCGCATGATGTCAATTACCCAAACAAATCCGCATCTATTGGAATCATTTCTCCCACGTGATCAAAATATACAACAATAACAAAATAGTATAGTCAATGTGGAAATCCTTACCTTTGGCGATATTGGAGTAGATGTTGCAGCCAGCCGCCAGAGTTGCCGCCAGGGCGACGCTCCTGGCGCCGCTGATGACCAGCAGCTCCTGACAGGTGTAGTGGGGGGCAGCGCGGGAGGGCGAAGGGCGTAGGGGGACCAAGTGATTGTTAGTGGAAGACTGTTTGGCGCCCCCTGGGGCCTGGACGAGGGCGGTGCAGGCGGCTTCTGTCTCGCTGCTGCCCCCGTTGGAATGTTCAGCGCCGCCACCCGACGGAACTTTTAATAAGACAGGACGACGGGGTGAAGCAACAGGGTCAATTTCAGAAAGCTCTGGACTAGCTCTTGGGGCTGTCGGACGACTACCTTCGTTCTGGGGGTCAGAGATGTAGGCCGACGTGGATGCCGACTGCTCCCCATACTGCAGTGCCACCGTCGCCTTCGGCTTTCTCCTCCTTTTGCGCCGCAGAGAAATGGCCCTGGGCGGCACATCTTTTTCCCTATTGCTAGAAAAGATAGAGAATGCCGATTATTTACTGACCCTTCACGACCTTTTGACCAGCAGGTACAATCGCTTCTCTTTGCAAAGGTTCAACTGAAGTTTCATTTCTGTAGATGGACATGAATGCATGGTCATGCATGGCCATGTGTCTTATAAATGCCTTATATATTCTATATTAATGCCATATATATTTGCCAAGGGACAATTTCTGATAAAGGTACATTGTACATTATACCCATATATGGCATTTTCCATATGCCGTATCCAATATTCAAGTAAATTTTGTTTTTTGCTACTTTATTTTCAAACTGGAGCTACCAAACTTAGTAGGAATTTCGTTCTATTGGATTTTAATTGTACGGAAGACCAAAATTATGCCTTTTTCGATTTTTGTAATTATGTTAGATTATGTAATTATGTTTAAACATGTATAGAGTTCGTAAGTACTTATTTTAGAATAAATATAATTAATTTTAATTAATAAAAACAAAAGTCATGGTGAAATAGCAAGTTAACTCAATCGGCTGTCGGCTTATAAAATGTACAGGTAATGGTGAGTGTAAGCCGACAGCCGATAATCCTGCACGCTTAATAATGACTCAAAGATGCCATAATGACTCAAAGATGAACTTGACATAAATTGACACGACTGGAATTATGGACATAATGTATGAAATTATGCATATGGACATTCATCACACGTAAATTGACGTATAATTTATAGCAAAAAATGTCACATGGGTGTTCATGTTCATATATGTCCAATTTTGCTAAATGTCCATACATTGCATTTCCCATATGTATATTCATTTACATGTATATATCATATACACGTATCATCGATACAGAGCAAGTTTTAGTATTATTTTAAAGTGATTGTTTAAATAAAATAATAGGCAATTTCAGTGTAACACCTTACGATTTTTAAAATTTTTTTATGAAATATGATTGGGAGTTGGGTATGGCATAATATGAAAATGATTCAGTATACAGAATTTTGCATAAGGACCAACTTTTCAGAAAAATACATGACATTGTATGGTTGTAATTCAATTATTTTATCTGTACCTCCTATAATTCTTGTAGTAGACGAACATTTTCCGCTTGGCCCTCCTCCACAGGTGCGCTATGTATTTGATGATTTCTGTATAGCAACTGGTGGGTTCTGACATACTGTTGCTGGTTAACGTACTGGTGGATTGATAGCGGGCTCTCTCCATGCGCATGCGCTCCATCTCCCGCTTTTTTGTTTCAGAAAACTGCGTGGCAATTACAACCAGGCACAGATTGATCATAAAAAAAGAACCAATCTGAAAACAACAATAATGCGTTATTACAATTTATAGAAATGAAGGTCATGTGGACTGAATTGCAATAAATAGAGATTAAAACTGACCACTATGAGGAGTACAAAATAAATCCAGTCCCAAAACGAATGGGCATCTTGCACGTAATACATGATATCAGTCCACCCTTCTAAACTAATTACCTGGAATAAACAACACGCAGAGAGGATATTATTTTACACAGGTTCTACTTCAATAATAACTGAACATTAATTAATTTTTAAACAGGGACTTACCAAAAATATGGCTACCCATGCCAACCCAATGTTATCGAAGGAGATGGCACCCTTGAAAGGATTACTTCCGGTGGCGTTGCAAATGGTGTAATACTGGTTCCAGTTGACACACGTGGTGATATTGGCGTTTGGGTCGTTATTGCTGTGGTCAATGAGTAAATGGCCAGTTTCGTTACAAGTGTGCCCATTGTAGCGAGTGGGAGGCAGGCTCTCGCAACGATGCATCCCTGCATCTTTAGGCAAACTGCAGATGTAATCCTTCTCAGCCTCAACGTCTAGATAATACGACGAAATGGGCCTAATGCGAAGTGGAAGTACGAAAAAAATGAATAAGGACCCACATAGGGGTTCCATCCAGTGAACAAGACCCAATGGGATGTAGTGCCAAGTGCTCAAAAGGACCTTATGCAGAGTTATGTCTTGTGCAGAATTTGTCAAGTAAAAAACCACATGATGTGGTTCGTGACGAAACCTGCATTAGGTCAATTGGTTGACCCGCTATGCAACAATGGTCCAGTTCCTCAAATTCTACAGGGTGTCAGAAATGCATTAACACATTGTTGTTTTTCATTACAGGTGAAACATTTCTAACTTTTCGAACACTATTACAAAAAAAAACTTATTTTAAGACAAATAAGTACATCAGTTTATAAATATTTTATGAAGAATGATTCTTACTTTAATAATGCAAACCCACTTTAATCGTTAAATCCACAAACGTCAAAACCCTGGTCGAAATAAATATACTGATATCAGTAAAATCTTACTGATATCATTAAATTCTATAGTGATATTAGTATAAACAAACTGATAACAGTCTGAGGTATATTGGTATCAGCACACCATAGTGACATTAGTAGGCAATTTTTGACTGATGCCAGTATAACTCATATCAATATCATGAGCTAGACTCTCATCAGTATAGTCATACTGATATTGGTTAGTTATACTATAGTATCAGTACACCATAGTGAAATCTTTAGGCAATGTTAAACTGATGCCAGTATACCCCATTCCAATATCAGTGTAAATTATAGTTTCAACATTATACTACTCTGATAAATCTGAACTGTTATCTTACTGATATTAGTAAATTCTATAGTGATATTAGCATACACAAACTGATAGCAGTCTGAGCTATACTGGTATCAGTACAGCATATATAGTGACATCAGTTGGCAATGTTTGACTGATGCCAGTATACCCCATACCAATATCAGTGTAAATTATAGTTTCATTCTTATACTACTCTGATAAATCTGAACTGTTTGACTGACACCATTATAATATCATACTGAGCGATATCAGTGTCCCAATTATCAGTATAAAACTGATTACTAATATCAGTATATTTATTTCGCCTAGGAAAAGCATGAAATTTGAAGATGGTTTTATTTGAAGACTAAAAAGCATATCGGGGGAGAAAATTAAGTCATGGATATTAAATCAAACGAACCAGACCACATTAGCCTACATAATGGCGCCATTCAACACTTCACAACCCATTGCATCTGTTTAGCAGAATTGGAGAAATCGTGTTAAGGTCGGTTAACACAAACCATTTGTGTGAGCAATTCCAATTTGAAAACAATCTTCTAATGATTTAATTAGATTCTGGCTAATTGCCTCCGCTCGTTTTCAAATTGAAAATGCTTTTGCATTTTTCAATTAAAATGTACACAACGTGCGCGAGACTAAATCACGGATTAGGACACGGTGAGCGACATTGTTAAAACAGCACATTACAAATAATATAATAAGGACATCCAACTCCTTCTAAGGACATTTGTACAATAAGGGGATAACACGGAGTTCTTATTAGTATACATGGCGTTAAAAATCGTTCACATAGACGCCAAAATACACATTAAGACAAGGTCACACTAGTATTATTATTTCTAGTGACAACAACCAACGATTGGTAAATCAAGTTTAGAGGTCTTTAGGCGTTTATAAATTTGTAGGGACTTCTGAAGTGTTCTGATGTCCCAAATGACATCAAGGGTTACTCTAATGTTGTAATGTTGCACACATAACTATGTTTTGTATATTTATCATCTGAAATGTTGAGTATTTGTTGCAACAAACCTCAGCATTATAAATAAAACTTTAAAATCAAACTAAATAAGCATTATAAATCTTACCTTATTGCCACAAATAAATATCTTTTGCTTCATTTCAATTTAGCTGCTCAATTTTATCTAACTAATTTGTTAAAGTGAGATTAATCTAGGACAGCAATTATAAAAATAACAAAAAATCAGAAACACTGCATTTAAAATATAATGTTATTATAAAGAAATCGACAGGTGCAAGTTATGGTATCGAATAACAACATGACAACAAAATGATAACACTACTTTTTTAATTTAAAAGTTATTATACAATAAATTCCTAATCCTTTGGCCTTATTGGCTTTTGACTTTTAAATTATACATTACAAAAAGTATATTATTTCTTAATCCTGGTTCAAAATTGATTAATTCCACCTTCAATAAGCTTACTTTGCTGGTATTTCTTTAATTGACTAAGCAATGTTAATTAGCAAAAGGTAACCATTCGAAAGGTGCAAAAGCCAAAACGTACCATAAGCGACAAGGATGTAAATAATTTAAAATTTAAACGTGCCATAAGTAAAATTCTCATGAGTATACATACTCACTGATTTGTTCTCAGGGAAACTTCCCTGTTTGTTCAAAATGCTTTGAAATATTACTGTCTTAAAGCAGTGCACAGCTTGACCAATCAATGCTGTAAATTCATGCCACTGTCAGTGTGCCAAAGTATACAACATTAGAGCAACACACCATTATTGGACCCTGCACAATACCAAGTTAATCAGCAACCACCGTGTATAGAAGACCATAGCAATGTTAGTGTAGAAATGCTAAGAATTTGATTAGTATTCATTTAAGGACTACAGAAACAACAAACTGTAAAACACAAAACACCAATTCAAGCAATACACTGTTAACAAATAGTAGCCATGTGATTAGTGATAGTATACGGTGAAATGTAGAATGACACAAAGTTGTGGTTTCACAATGTTGAAGCTATATACATGTAAATAAGTAGCTTCATTTGTGAAATTGTTAGTATTTGAGATAGAAAAAAAATAGAGCGACAGAATATGCGAAATAGACGTTATTCGTTTCGATACACCATAAAAAGCAAGAAAAAAAATGTATGCATCTTCTAGAATAAAATTGCATGTGTAAAATGTTGTAGCACCTTTGTTTATTACACTTTATCCATTTATATTCTTAAACTATAAACGAAAAAGTAAATTAAATTTGAACGTTTAATGGAAACGCCTTTCGTGTGTTTATCCAAAAAAATGCATTCTTAGAATTCAGATAAAAAAATAAATGCATTCAGTAAATGAAAACACCATAAAGCTGTCAACGAAACAAGATGTACTGGTGAATTTTGCATTTTTCAAACTTGGAAAGCTATAGAATTTTAGTTACTCTATCAAACAAAAGAGAATATCTAAATTTCTAGATTACTTTATAAAAAAATGTGTGCTTTTTGCTATTTATTTTATCAACAATTCTTTGTTTCAAATGATCTAAAAAGGGATTTTGTTGTGTTTAGTTTGCTAGGCTTCTGCTGAAATATGCGACGCGAAATAAGCATATAAATGGCAATGGACCATTAACCAAAAATACATGTCAGGGGGAGCCACAAGCAGCTGGAGTGTGAGCCTACATAATGATTTAGAAAGAAATGAAGGCTATATTCAGATAATCGAAATCCAGGGCATGTTTACTGTAACTAGCCGGATGCTTCAACAAATATAATTCAATATTGAACCGACTACATAGAAGCTATACGACAATCATAAAATGCAAGCTGAAGCCTTGAAATTAATAGGTCATGAAATACAATTGACAAAGAAAGCTGGTGGACATTGGTCAACCTGCAAATGCGAGGTCACGCCCTATAAGAAAACATTTACAGTACAACATAAACCGATGCTTACTTCCTTGTCTAAAATTTCATTACGATTATATGATATGCAAAGCAAACTATGCAATGTGCAAATTAGCTTAAAGAACAAATTAAACTAGACATCTAAATAAAAAAAATATTGATGTTTATGATGTTCACCTCCAAACGATATTTATAACAAATATCCAAAACCACCTTGAATTTCTCAGTACAAGCTGTCAAAGTGAGTTTGGATCACCCTGTATATTTTATATAAAAATCCCATTGGCCAAAACATTCAAAAATTGCAAGAACTTATGTTCAGATTTCAAATCTATCAAGTCAATCTGCAACTAGATATCCAGTAAAATCTGCTAAAGGTTACCACCCAAAAAATGTCAAATTTGGTCACTGTGTACAGGTGGTCGATCTTATAAATGAAAACATACATGTATGCACTAAAACCAATTTATAAAATGTGGTCACTATGTAGTTGCTCATTATACAGAGGTGGTCACTTTACCAGGTTTTAGTGTAGTTGCTATCCCCTATCTAGCTAAAACTACTCTACCAAGTTCACACACATCCAAAAACTATGAAAGCAGCAGATAGTTCAAAATCAGCGTCTAATTTGGACTTTTGAATATTTGGATAAATAATGAAGCCCCTGATGAAGATTTGAAACAAGCATAAGTAAAAATTATCCAGAATTTACAATTCAATTTCAAATCACATCTTAAAGAAATTTTAGCCAACTGTCTATGTAAAATTATTTATGTAGACCATGATATATGCAACTATATGTTTTGTGTTAGATTACAAAAAAATAGCGATTTGTTTTGCAAGGCAAAATGAAAAAAAATCGCAAAAATTCGCAGGCAATCAGCCAAAACACACATCAATTATTTGGTGAGATAGAACAAAAACATCCTAATTTGGCATTCTGTTAGGGTTCAGACTGTAATTAGTACATTGATCACACCAAATGCTATTCATGATTAGAGCAGACTCAGCAACTAGACTAGAATTCACTAACAATGCAGTTTTGAGCAAGAAACATAGCATTTTTGTACTATTGTGTTTTCCATAATTTAAAAGCAATGTCTTTGAAAATATATTTAAATAAATGAAATGGTTCTTGCTCTGCACCCATGACCGAACAAAGAAAAGTACTTATGAGCTCTTTTTGCAAAATGAAAAAAATATAAAGTATTCATTAAGCTAATTTAAAAGGAGTCATAAAAGCACATAAACCCTTTTCTTTATTTAGTCAATGATCTACTTTAGCCTTTAATTTGTTCTACATGGGATGGAAAATATGTCTTACTTATTCGATCTCACTAGCTCGATATAATATTCTTTCAAAGGTCTGAAAAAAAAATCAAATGAATCTGTACATTACTACTGTATATAGAATAAAAATTCCAGAAAACCAGTGGTATTCTAAATAGAAAATAAGAATTAAAACCGTAGCAGAAACGATGATAAACATATCAACCAAATAGGTTGCATCCCAACATTTAGTGTCAAAAGAAGGCATGTTTCTGTAGTTCAAAAAATGGCACCCTTAAACATGTATAAGGCCTAATCAAGAAGTACAAGAACTCCATAAAGGAGCTTTCTTGCTGATTACAGATTAAGAGTTAGAAGTTGCACTGAAATAAGGACAAATGACTTTTGAAAACCATTGGGTCATAACAAGTCAGTATATTATTAAAGGAACCCATAGGCATGTTCAAAAATTTATCTTGTCTTTCCAAGTAATATTCCGACAAATATACGGAAGCACAGAGCAGACATGTTGTGTGTTTTCGAACTCGACACATCAGAAGCGTAAAAGATGTGCCGTGGTGTTCTGATATGGGAACAGAGAGGACATGTAGCATCTTGTCGTGTTGGCCAAAAAAGAACTTGTCACTGTGCTTCCATAAGAAGGAATTTGCCTGGATGCCGACAAGATATTTATCCTGCAAACTGTAATCTTTTCAGAAGTATTAGTAGTATAGTACACATACTCTGAGTAAGTGGGCAGTGATTACCCATGGGAGCCAATCAAATGACCAGACAACATGTCTCTGTTCAATATGGAATCCATCAAATGACCAGAAATCATGTCTATTGAAAATGGACTCATTCAAATGACCAGACAGCATGACTCTGTTCAAAATGGAGTCATTCAAATGACCAGACAACATGTCTGTTCAAAATGGAACCCATCAAATGACCAGAGAACATGTCTGTACAAAATGGAATCCATCAAATGACCATACAAGATGTCTGTTCAAAATGGAGAGTAATTCAAATGACAAGACAACAGGTCTGTTCAAAATGGAATCTATCAACTGACCAGACAACATGTCTCTGTTCAAAATGGAGAGCAATTCAAATGACCAGTCCACATGCCTCTTGTTTTAAATGGAATCCATCAAATGACCAGACAACATGTCTCTTTTTAAATAGAAAGTCATCCAAATGACCAGACATGTCTTTTTAAGAGGGTTGAGTACCAGTTTTTTCGAAATAATTTTTTTATTTAATTTTGGAAACTGATAGGAACAAATGAAATGTAATAGGACCTAGCATAAATATTCTATTATTTGTTTAATTTTTTTGTTTCATTATAAGTGTATTTATGCTTCATGGAAATATGTCCGTAAAGTTTACCAGACCCTCTACAATTAAAAACTTTATGGACATATTTCTAAGAAGCGTATTATACATTTATTTAAACAAAAAGTTTAAACAAATAATAGAATATTTATGTTAGGTCCTACTACATTTCATTTGTTCCTAACATTTTCCAAAATTTAATAAAAAATAATTTCCAAAAAAAAAATTGTTCTGGAATTCAACCCCATTAAGGGATTTAAAAGTATAGAGGTGCTCCATTTAAAAGGATAGAGGTGCTCCATGGCAATGACTATTGTTATGCAAGGTAGGTATACTATATTACAAACTATTTTTACAATTATAAAATTGCAACTGTTTTATATAAGATGTGGCACTCAAACGACTTCACTTGAGTGGTCTCAACATAAAATTATCACAAACCAATAGACTTGCATTTCAAAACGAAGACATTGTCCTAAAACAAGATTGTAAAGACATCACAAGTTAGCTTCCATCGATGTATTTTTAAAACTAATGCTAAAATCCAAAATAAGACCAAGCATCTTTACGAAAATGACTGGAAAAAGGTGGCTGGAATGCCATAGCCATAGCCATAGAGCATGGCATTCCAGCCACTTCTTGTATGGACAATAAATAGTATATAGTTATTAGATAGTTACACGGAGAAAACTGCCAAAACCAAGGTGTCAACATCAACCGGTTTAGTATAAAAATAGATTTGTTAAAAATTCAATAAAACATTTAAAAGTCTAAAAAATTT
>JAQGCC010004337.1:0-13347 GCA_034698905.1 Xestoiulus laeticollis | reverse complement strand
CCTGGAGGTTAACCTGGAGTTATATTTTAACCCGAGGTTAGTAAACCTTAGATTTTCACTTTAGTTGGTGCAACCAATCCTTAACGTTATTAATTAATGGCTTATCGCCCTTTGTAATTTTTTAAAATAATTTTGTCCAACATTCTAATCTGTTAATGAGCATGTTAGCGAATTCATCATGGTACCATAACTTACACGATATCATGCTATAAAGATGACTAAAACAGGTATAATAATTTTAACATTATAATTCGTAATTTTTTATTGTTTTGTAAGAAATAGAATGGCAAATGACATTTGCAAAAGCACCACTTTCTCAGCACTCTTTTGAATAATGCTTTTTTCTTTTGTTCAATGGCATGAAAATGAAAGATGCTGGATAAAATGCTACTATATGGAGAATATATAGCTCTGCATGCTCTGCGTTTGGGGTAACATGTACACTGCGGAAAAAAAGCAATCATCGCAGGCCTATTCCAATATCGTTTCAAATCTTTTTTGCATTTTTAACGAGGACCTAGATCGCACTGATACTTTTGGTAAAGAGGGTGATTTATGACTCGGCCTCAAAAAATTCTTCTTATTTCCAACTTTGTCTTTGGACGACTTGAAGTAAAGCATATCGGGCGATGGTACCAGATAGTCGCTGATATCAATGGCCGCTTGTCTAGTAGATATTATGTAAGACGTTTTCTGCGAGATTTCTTGGTCAGAATTCTTGATTTGCGATGTCTGAGCTGCCTTGTTGGACACAGAGTCTCTCGGTGGTTGGACACACTTGCAATTGTTTGGAAGGACGACAGACTTTCTTATGGAAGAGATTGCCACGGTGTTGACGTGTTGCTGTTGGGATTGCTGAAGGGGCAAATGTTGACATTTTTCTCGATAAGACAATTTTGAGGTCGTATTTACCATTTTATGCCGCTGCGATACACCACCGTGAGGCACATTAACGGAAGTTGAGGATGTTGAAGATGTTGAAGAAGTTGAAGAAGTCGATGAAGAGGATGACGTTATCGAAGAACAAGTGGACAGGTGACTGGAATTGCTATTGCTTTGGCTCATACTTCTGCTGCTACATGAACTAGTACTACTACTGCTACTGCTGCCACCAGTGGACTGTTTTAATCGGAGGATTTTCGCCCGGCAAATAACGCAGCGCAGTGGAAGTAAACGTTGCGATACAGCCATCTGGATGGTTTTCACGAAACATTTGCGGCAGACAACTTTGTGACCACATGGATACGTTTGCATAGAAGCTTTGGCACTTATGCAGACGACACACTGAAAAAGTCAAGCAAAAGAATTGTTAGTAAACAATATACAAGCTTATACTCTACACAAATGACTTTCTTAGAATGCTTGGCTGAATACCTAAAATGCTTACATTTGATTGCTTTTTGTGGAACCATGTATATTTTGGAATGAAAATATTAATGACTTTAGCATTCTCTTGCTGAAAGTGCATTAATTGATTTAGTATATACCAAGCGAATTGTACCATGTGACAAAATATACACACTAAAAACGCTGGGTTAAAATTCAAGCGAATATTGATTGCTATATGGACACCCCAACATTGGGTAACATATTGGGTTGAATTTTAAGTGTAACAACCAATATGGACATGTAGTGTTATACATTTATATAAAATACCATACTTGTACATATATTTACGTATTTTCAGACAATGGAAGAATATCATGTGTTGTTACGGCCCAACTTTGGGTAACTTTAAACCAACATTTGGTTGTTTCACTAAAATTCATCCTAATGTTAACCCAATGTTGGTATGTCCATATAGCACTCAATATTGGTTTGAATTTTAACCCAATTAACGTTTTTAGTGTGTACTGTATTAAAAATGAAGCTGTCATGAAACTCCAATTGTAGATTTCAAAAGTATTTTAAAAAGCATTTACCAATTTGATGGTGCAAAACTTGACATCTCACAAATTAAACTATTGATCAGTTTTAATATGTGAATGTATTATAATCTCATTAGATGACATGCATAATAAATCCATGAAAATTGTGCATCATTTGCTCTGGAAAACTGTTTCGTTGACGACCTCCTTTTCGTAGAAACCTTGACGTAATTTCTCGAAACTCCCATGTATAATCCCAGCATTTTTATTTAAAAAAATAGGTCGACAGTATGTCTGTGTGCCTCGTGTTATAGCCTTCATGGGTGGACATCTGCAGAAATTCATTTTTTTTTTACAAAAGTTTGTCACACATCGTGTAACAGAGCCAAATGTGTTCTATGGACTCTTATTCCTGGATCATTAACCAATGATAAAAGGGATGGGTCCATCGAGCAAAGTCTATCCATGACGTACATTTCTTAGAAGATTCTACTAAAGACTTATCATAAGTCTCCCTCTCCAAAAATTGATGTTTTTTTCTGGGCGACAATTGATAAGTTTAATCTTTGGCGAGTTTTTTTAAGGTTTGAAGATCGTCGATGCTGGATGCTTTCTATTGAGATGGCATTAAATGATGTTTCTACGCGTCTATTCATTTGGAAAGTGCTGATACTGACAATCAATCATGTGTTAGCAAAAAGAGGAGATATTTCCTGGGCCTTGCATTCATAGCACGTAAGCCATGTCGACATGAAGGATATTAACAGTTGTAATCTATGGCCATCCTAGGCTGATCAACGAAGACCAATTGTGACCCACCGTCCATAGAACACAGTAAATCAAAATTCTTCGACTCTAGAAGTCCCAAGCTTTCCAATAAAGGTGCCATGCAGGCTTTAGCAAACGCGAGGCACGTTTACTTTTTTGAATTGAGATTGTCGTCCAAGACGTGCTCGGCACATTTAAAGAGCCTTATGATAATGTAATAGGTGGGCATTAGTATATAGGTCTGGTTTAATACGTTCTCTGCAAAGGGTTCTTGCTGCTTCTGTTGTGTGTATGAGTTTGGACAGGTCGCTGAGGGACATCTCTGCATGCTAATGAACAGTGGGCATCACCTTGGCAACGCACTTTGTTATAAGGAAAAAAGCTTCTCCAATATTGCATTATACATAGCTTTCTGGCTTATTACCTTGAATGCAAAGCAGCGAAATAATCCTACCCCAGGCGCAGACAGGTTTTACTGACATGATATGGAGGCCAGAGAATTTCACATTAGAGAAAATTTGAATCGACTTCAGTGCCTAAACAGGGGACTTTCTAATTATTCTGATGCATCGGGTTTTCTAGTGATATGGTAAACGATGCAATGCAATAGCGAGTTGAACACATTTTCAAGAGGAAAAGCTTCAATTACAATATAAACGATGTCATCTGGGGATTGAAGACAACTCTTCGGGGTATTTGTTTTGTATATGCTATAGCCATTTCACTTGCACACTAACACTTGCGAGTATAATAGTAGAGCAAAACATGAAGGTAACTCGTATTCTAGATACACAAACTTAAAAATGAAATGGAATGCGGCAAGGTTTCAGAAATTTGAAATAAATTTTGCTGGATTAGGTATATATATGTATATAACATTGGTTGCCAGTATAAAATTATCATTGGGCAAGCATGGTTATCTCTTGTTGATTCAGATATCTAGTGTTGTGTTCGAGGCAAGTACTGTCTACTTGTTCATTTAATTTGGTTCTTACAATATGTTTCGGCTATTTTGTATAGCGTCCAAATCTTAATTAGCTTCTTGTAAGATGTTGAAAAAATGGATATTCGAATGTTGCTTGTTTTAGTAATACTTTTAGTGCATGTGCCATTTTTGTATATGCTGTATATTTGTTTGTCTGAGCATCTTAGAATGCCTATACATGTAAAGTGTAGCTTTTTCCAGAAATGAAATGTTAATTGGAAGATGTGGAGGTTTGATCGTGAATGGATATACCTACATTAGGTATAAACTTTTCACTAGTCTACAATCTACATGAATGACGTAATTAAAAATTAGATTTATTTCAGACATGTGCATTTCCAATTTTGGTAAGCCTAGACTTTCTCTGTGACCTATGAAACATAATGTACAGTATTAATAGGAAAAAAATTGCATGGACACTATAAAGATACAAACGGGCACTGCTAGTGAGTATATAGTATACATGTATATATGCAAACTAACAATTGTTATTATAATTACCTCTTCATCTTGCGACGTTGCCAGTTCTGGCTCATGCTCGTCTAATTTGGCTAATAGTTTATCCTGAAAAGAAGCAAACAAAGTGCTTTAATACTTACATTACAGGTAATATCAATGAACGTGTGTACGGGTTAAGCATTTACTCTCGTCAGTAATCAGTATGAGTGCTTTTTTAGTACTATTGCAATACATGAAATCCAACGTTTTTCATTTGTGTATCATCACCATTTGAATTCCAGTAAATTGTGCTTCCGGAATTGAAATGATGTTTTGATCACTAAAATGGGAAATAATGTTTACGAATAAGAAATTTATATGCAGGATTATTTGAGAACGTGCATATGTTTATGTACAATTGTGTAGGCTATCTGGTAATTCCATACAGGCATTATAGCACCTTTCAACAAATGGGTTTTGATTCGAAAATGCATTCCATTCATGGACATTGCACTTCTGATAAATAACCCATTTGCGGCTATTGTTGTTACTGAGTTGAGTATTTATTGGCAACTTTAATTCATTCCATTAATGCATCAATCACCCCGTTCACGAGCAAAGTGATTTTGATTGCATAGGAATTCGCGCGTGTATATGTACATGTACACGTATACGACAAAAGCATTATCGATTTGACAACTTCTAAAACGGAATGGCAAAGACCTAGAAGAAGCCTCAGTAGGGCAGAAATGCGTGGATATCTAGGGAGATCGATAAGACAGACGCTGGAGAAAATTCCTGCAGAAATTGAGGTTGTTAAGTCAAGGCCAAGCAAGTTGTTGGAAATGTGGAATTACCTATCGCGCCTGCATACCACAAATTTTGACAACGACAACCGACAACAATAGAAATCGTCTTTTTTTTTGTACCGAGATTGGTATTTTTTTTTGTATTTGCGTCGATGTACGGCTAATACTTTTATCTGTTTGTTGACGTTTTCGAAACAGCCGGTGTAATGCAAGCAAAACGCGATTCATGGAAATCTCTGCTCTCAGAATGTCCATCAATACTTTAGTTGAGCAGTTGCCTGTAGTGATAGCAAATGCGTCGTTATCCCATCGAGGATTTGGTCATATAGATCTGCAGATCTGTAATCCATATACGAATGTCAAAACTTGGATTGGCTTTTGTCGAGTATGACAGCAGCTTGCGCTTCGTAACAATATTAAGCTTGATGTGAATCAGACAAGGTCTGTCAGGCGAACGAGAAGTTATCAGTTAGGGCATATTGGTATAGTCATCTAATGTTGATTCCACTTTTGTCTAGAATTAATGGTCGAAATAGATTCCATACGAGGTACATTACTATTATGGTTTGATTAAAGTTTCATTGGCAAATAGCAATTCTGATTATTGTAAATGTGTGCCATATAGCGAGTTTTTGGACATGACATAAAATTGCTACATTGTATAATGTATAGGTTCTTGTATCGTCACAAGATTCAATACAATTGCAATTGTGCAGTATCGTCACAAGATTTAATACAATCTTGATAATTACAATTATCATTGTGCTGATGTTGTCATTTATTTAATCTTATACTACACACTACAAACGTTGGATTAAAATTCAACTTAATATTGAATGCTATATGGACACACCAACAATGGGTTATCATTGGGTTGAATTTAGGTGTAACAACCAAATGTTGGGTTAATGCCATTCAACGATTTATTACCACATGTTTTGGGTAAAATATGCCCATAATTTGGTAAATGTGAAAGTTTGTGTTATTTATAATTTAACTCATAATTGGGTTACTTTATTATAAATAATACAAACAAACATTTACCCAGTTCTTGGCATATTTTAACCAAAACCTGGGTTGATAACTGTGATCCAACGTTGGGTAACATTTGGTTGCTAACTTAAATTCAACCCAATGTTAACCCAATGTTGGTATGTCCATATAACACTCAATATTGGGTTGAATTTTAACCCAACGTTTTTAGTGTGTATAATACATGTGTATATTCAATAACCTACCAGTACATAAGAGAGTCTTTAAGGTGTCCTCTCTACTTCTCAATATTCAAAATACAGGAACTGTGGAATCATTATTCCATATATATGTATGTGATTTGCAACAAGGTTAATTATCGAGTTTCCGATGACAACTCAGTTTTTCCTGTTAAAATCTTGACAGAATAGCTTTCGTGGTTTGATTGCGTACATGTATATAGTCCATTAATGTGCGATGCCATTCAACGTTTTGCTTCTTTTGCCATTCATTATCAATCCAACTTTTTTTTGGGAACTTCATCTTATGCTTTTAGGTTCATTTTGGCTCTCGTTTTTATCTTGCATTGTCACATGATTATAGTACTTTGTTTATAAAAACACGAAATAAATGTCCCATTATATGACGGCACCAGTTGCAGCATAAATCTGGAAGATCTCGTTGAAACAGTGTCATTCGACTCCATTTTTTCCCCCATACTATTACGTCAATGTGCTTCAAATGTCAACAGCATAACCTAGTTTCCTAGTAGCATAACCCAGTTTTTTTGACTAACCTAGATTGGTCTGACAGCGTGGATGCACTGCATACTGTAATTCGCTTTTCAATTGATTGGAAAATCCATTTTCGTGAAAGTCAAGTTGAAAGCGAGAGCGCTGAAAAAGCGTGCTAAAAGAAACTTGGCCATTATCAGCTTACGTAATTAATTTACATTAAACGAACGGATTTGCTTCTTCCATTTGTTATCAGGTCGACCTAAACACGTCGAATTTCAGGGATTTGCAAATTGCATTATTTTGATCCTCGTGAATAATTGCGTGGATCTGCAAACTTAAATCTGAGCGAATTAATGAAAAACTCATTACCAGATTAAAAATAATTCGGCCTTATCATTCCTACTTTGTCCCAAGCCATTTGTTGGTAAATATACATGTGTATACATATACATATTATATACTAGGAGAATCCGGGGTCGACCAAAAGTCCTGAGACATAGCTAAAGGTCAACCAAAATGAAACGAACCAAGGGGAAAAAATTCTCCGGGTATATATACATTATATCTCATATCGCACGGGGGTCAGTTGATATCTGCAAATACCAAAATATTGCAGAAAATTGGTGACACTTACAAAATTGGTGACACTTGAAGAAAAGGTCGTTTTTCAAAATTATTGATACCGCGGCAATATAAGAAAGTAAAAATCTGAAGTACATCGAAAAGCAAAATTCATGTATGTTAGCTGCATGTATACATGTATATGGTGAACTAGTTGACATGGTGGTAATGCATTCAGGAGACCCTGGCTCTCTATACTCATATATGGTATCCCTTTCCCGACATCTATGTGGATTTTGGCCGTGAGAGTCGTTAAATAACCTTAATAAATAAATTTGGAATTGTCCTTATATAACAAGGACTCGTAGGGCTATATACTGTATCTAGCATCTCATATTAAGTTGATTTTATAGTGCTGAGTTTTAATTGAACCCAAACCTAATTTAAACTGATATGCCCCCTATAACAAAGAAACAGTTTTCAGTACTCTTTGACGCATGCACGTAATATTGTGTTTATATATACTGGCCTTTTTCTTTACATGGCCTAGCTTGGAGTTGTAATTGAACATGAACATTTCTTCAAATATTTGCTGCCAGGATTTATTAAATCCTGAACCAACTAGCTCTCTATAAAATCTATATCATATTTGTTACCAAGTATATTATATCGCACGTATAGTAAGCGAGTACTATGCGCTGTATAGTAGTAGTATTCAGTTTACAGTTACATGCAAACCATTATGCATTTCTATAAGCAGTAATAGCCTCTATAAATTAAGAATCCAATATTTTAAAATCTGTACATTATCTGTAAAAAATCTGAGAAAAATGTATTTGAAAGCTGACCAATTTCCAAAAATACTACAGTAGAATTTGTCTAAAAGTATTTATATATACATGCATATGTATATAGCCTTTTCAAGGGTCCCAAGTCGTGCATGATGGCCCATTTTAAGCTTTTTGAGAGGATGTTTTTACACAGGATGATTTTCAACATACAAATATTTAGTTTTTTATCTTTTTAATTCTAGTTTAAAAGTTTTGCATTTTTCATGAATTTCATCAACTTTGTGTTTGGTTAAATAGTTCCGGTATTGCGCATGATGCAATTAAAATGCTGATTAAGAAACTAAATCACACTTAGCTAACGTATATCATTTCTTAAATCCTATTCATTTTGTGGTTATATATCGACAGCCATTTTTTTTCTCTTAAAGCATTCATTATCAATCTCGTTTGTTAAATTGCATTTTTCAGAGGTTTGAGGGACCCACAGAAGGAACCCATGCTGCTAATGTCAGCAAAAAATTGCACAAACGTATTGTAGGCTACGCCAAACAAATCAGGGTGATAAATTAGGTGTTAGAGAGGTCCCTAGTCTAAAAAAAAGAAAAGCATGACAATGAAGCATGCGTAAACGGTGCGATTTCTTGCATAAAAAATGTTAACCTTGATCTACAGCGTTCGCTCCAGAAATATCTGGATTGAAAGGGATTTCTTTGTTCCCATTTTTTTTATAAAAGCTCGTTAATCATAAATTGCTGGGCTGAAATGCCATGTCTTCCACAGATGGAACAAGAGAAGCTTTGCACCAATCTATTTTACGTGAAATACTTGCATTCGAAAGGCAAGAAAAATATGCAGCCAGCATTTCTTACAAGACGGATTCATACATTTCTCATGTTTGAAACTTTGGTTTTTTAAAAATTTATACGTGAAACTATTGACAATTTGTTCAAAATCTTTAATGTTATTGAAGTGATGTATTGGTTCAGCATTTTTAAACGATTATTTCCACTCTGACGCTTTTGTTCCAAGCTGATAAATCATCTCTTGTAATATTGGGTTTACTACAATATAAAAATTGTATTATCGATAAGTTGCTTAATGCTAAATTGTTTCAGTTTGGTAGACAGTCAACTGTCTTCCAATGTTTACTTGTTAGAAAAATAACCCTTTAGCCATTAAAATAAACTTTTTACTTCGCTTTATTTCTTGAATAACAATTAGGTTTTTGTTACTCTCGACTTACCCACTGGCAGTAAGAAACTGATTGCTATTCAGGTGAAATAACAATAGGAAAATTCTTATTTTTTGTTGGCGATGTTTTGAGAGATGCTTTTCAGCAATTTCAGTGGCTATAGGCCCTTTCCTTTCAAGGATTGTATTCATAGCCGAAATATAAATTGTTGATCCTGGAAGGCCTATACCCACTAACCTCGCAATTCAAATAATGCGAAGATAACATCACATGTAGATGGGCATCACATACATTAGGGACATTTTGCACGTAGCATTTCCGATGTAATTTTGTGCTTCTAGATTAGTGGCACGCCCTTGCACGTTGCCTAGGCTGCTACCTATTGACATTACATGTATATGAGTTTGCATAGAAACTGTATTCAGAATTGTAGTGGTTACCCCCCTAGTATGTTCTTTTATATTTAAAAAAAAAGTTTTTTTTGAGAAGGCAATATCGCCACAATCAAAACACATATGCACATGAATACATACATGTATTTAATCGTTAATTTAAAACTGAATGGTCGATGACGTCATTAAGTAATCGCCCAGACTAAAACTTATACTTAAAATATGAATATGCATCATTTCAATTCAAGTTAGGTTATGCATTTTTCAACAGCTGGTTATGATAAAAATTACTTTATCTGGCGCTTTCAGAATAAATAGATTTCATTGTATCGAATGATCAAGACCTATGCTGTAGTTAACATAGTTGCAATTTTGAAGGTAGGCAATCACTGCTAACACCGGTGTATTGTAAGGCGTACAACCATATACAGTACCTATTAGTATTGGTATGCGAATTAAGCTAAAAAACATCAAATAAATAACCAGTATAACCTGCTGAAATTCCTTTTATGGAAATATGTTAAACGAATTTAATGCAATGGACATTATCAATGAGCATTTAAACAATACATTATTGTTGATATCGCTACAAAATTGGCCTTAAAACGAAATTTGCAACGTGGTTGAGGCTACCTATACTTTAGGTATTTGATATTTAATACAACTATTACATGTAATATGTTTTAGACAAGATTGAGCTTGGCATTATTAGGTATTTCTATAAAATCCCCCAGTGTCGTTAAAGAGTCAATAATTTAAATATAAATGCGTTATTAAGGAAATTAAAAAAATAAATGGTTGACAATGCCAGTGGTTTTAAATGGATCGTATCATCATATGAATAGAATAAACATCAATATGGAATTGATCATAGAGTGAACATAATATGGATCCAGAATGCCCACCTTTAAGAAATATTAAACAAATACAATATGCCTGCATACATGTATGTTTAATATAACAGGATTTTGAACTGAGCGGTACTTATTGCGCTACTTTGTAAATAATTAAAACTATACTGTAACATGTAAAACCATTTACATGTGCATATGTATAAACTTAGAAGGCAAAGTTTCGGTCAATCATCTAATCTCTGTGCGCGGGAGGTTAATTGCTAATGGATTCGATGTTTGTTGATAATGTCAACAATCAAGGTTGACTATATGTAATGAATGCTTTGTTACAAATATCAAAGGTCGTACGAGGAAAACTAATAGATTTAGCGATTTACTAAAAGCTTGCGCAGCATTAATTGTTATCAGCTATATTAATTAGTTTTGCATTGTAGTACGAAAAAATACTACTCTAAAATACACTATCAAAAACTTTTCTAAATACATGTACATCTTTCATCTAAGTATATATACCCGGAGATTTTTTTTCTATTGTTTTCTGGGGTTTTTATTTGTGAGAAAAGCCCGTGGTCAACCAAAATGTCCTGAGACATACCCGGGGTCGACCAAAATCCCTGAGACATACCCAAGGGTCAACTAAAATGAGACGAACCAAGAAGAAAAAATTCTCCAGGTATACAATATATACTGTATATCTCATATCGCACGGTGGTCGGTATATATCTGAAAATACAAACCTCAGTAGGAATCTTACGTTAAGTTTTGTAAGATATTTAAGATTCAACAGCATTACAATTAAATTGAAAGGTTATTTTTAATTAAGTATATTTGTGAGATATACATGTACATGTAAATGTATACTTTTCTTTTCAAGAAAACTGCACATGTAAATGCAGGCTTTAATCACAAAGTTGTTTGCTTTTAAAATACCGGTACATTTATAAACTGAAAAGTATAAAAACTATTCATTTTCTTTAAAAAAAATTCAAGTTTAATATTTCACATATATTGGAAGTGACAATTGGTAGTTATGTATGAAATATGTGTACCTTTTTTCGTTGTAAAAGTCGTTTGTCATTGAAATGGCAAATGCATGTCTATAGCCAAGGTCATAATATACCAGTTACATGCATCAATTCAATCACATCTTAATTTCGTAAAATCAGCGTTTTCGAATGCTAACACAGCAAAATACGACACACACGACCTGCACTGCAGTGTTTTTTTCAGCCTGACTTGCCTTAACAATGGTCGAGCCTCTGCCAATTTGTATAGTATTACCGGAGTAGAGGCTGCACATGCCATGGAATTTAGAAAACAATACAGAAAATGTTTAAGAAAAAAAGCATAGACGAATTACGGCTAAGTTCGTTGTAATGAAAATAATTGCTCGAAACAATGGGTGACCGAAAGCAAGTATAAAATAGTCTGACGCGGAGCCCGGGGAGTGGGATTTCTGTGACAAAGCACAGACAACTGTGTAGAAATCGATCGAAACCTTCTTCATCACGGTGAACAGAATACACTGAGAGCAATAATAAAACATTAGCCTGGCTCCTTATTGCTCCTCTGCTCATTAAACTACCGCAGCTAGACGAAAACGAGATAGATGGGACTAATCTAACCACTCCTCAGGAATTTGTAAAGAGCTGCGGACGACCGTTTACAACACTCATTTAATTTAATTTATACGACAACTATCAATTACCAGCTTGCGTTTATGTCGTTTTTGGTAAACCAGTGCCGTGATACTTTCAATAAACGAGGGGACTATAGGCGAACTGCAGTTAAACTTTGACAGCGAATGACAAAAGTTCAAAGTTTGAAACTGTTTCAATGAAACAGTTTGTTGAATGTTTTTCTGGTTATACTTTGAATTTAATTTATGAAATGAAATGTGCAAAATAGGTGTTAGCTGCTCTATAGCGGTCTGATGGTCAACTCTTGATATGTGGATGCATGGTGCAGATATGTTTTAGGTTAATATATATACTTGTATGCATTTGCATTTGGGGAGTGAATTTGTTTAAACATGTACACCGCAATGGAACTTCCAGCCGAATAGCATGAATTTTTGGAGCGGTTCATGAGAAGGATTTCCAGGAATATACATTCCTGGAACGTTTGTTTGATCTTCTCCAAGTCACAAGCATGTGTTTGCTACTATGCCTGCTTGAATCATCTTGTATACAGTCGGCTTTCAATAAAACGAACGCCAGGGGGATCTAAAATTCATTCGTTATATCGAGAGGCACTTTCTTACTCATTTTTTTGCTCATTAGCGGTTTAATGGCTTTTTATGACATGTCATCTTGCATTTTTTAGCTACTGAGATGACACTCGCTACAACAGTACTTCTGTCTTCTATTGAACACCAGAAATACAATATGTACTAAATGTTTGAGTACCCCTTAAATATAAGTGTTAGAATGTTTTCAAGGAATTAACTTTTAAAACCAATCTTTAAAATGTTTCTGATCCGACATCGAATTGCTGTTCGTTGTAAACATTAATTTAGTATTGTGAGCTGCATGATAGTGAAGAGACCAGCCGAATCGTTCGTTATACTGAGAGGCCAATACATGAGAGGTATAGACATTTTGATCGTGCCAAGCCACTGTTCGTTATATCGAGCAGTTCATTATACTGAGAGGCTAATACATGAAAGGTATAAACATTTTGGTCACGACAAGCCATTCTGTTCATTGTATCGAGCTGTTCGTTATATCTAGAGCCGACTGTACTTTTCTTTAACTCATCTACATGTTAATTTGCACATTGTATGATCAGCCATCTTTGACAATGAGTCGTTGTGCAGTATGTTCCTATTAAAACTTGACTTTTGTTCATATTGCTGCAATTGCCATAATATACACAAACTATATCAAACACTCTCCAATGCATTAAATAAAAAGCAAGCAACTATGCTGCATTCACTCCATTAACTCCAAATAATGCTTGGATTTGATATTAATATTGA
>JAQGCC010004336.1:0-13349 GCA_034698905.1 Xestoiulus laeticollis | reverse complement strand
AATGAATAGAACATTCTAGAGGATTGCAAAGGGAGAAACTTATCATTGACCTTGTTGAATTAAGGTTCAATTTTTTACCTATAACTATATTTTTGCCTATAACTGCAATATTGAGTGCTTACTGGTTAGGGCTTTCCTGTTTTAAAGAGAATTACAGTAGGCCTTAAGTTACAGAGAAGTTGTGGGATCTACTATACATCCGATGACAATGAATAGAACATTCTAGAGGATTGCAAAGGGAGAAACTTATCATTGACCTTGTTGAATTAAGGTTCAATTTTTTATGCAGCAAAAGTTCTACATGTAGCCTACAGTGTATGAAAGAGAATCCTTAAATGAAACACCCGAGGTGGTGGAAATTATCATTCAAATCCCTTGATGGAGCTCAAAGCCTTCTCAGATCACTACTACTGGCATTTATTTTTGAGTTCCATACTATTCACAGGCGGAATGTAATATACATGTAATTCTAAAGTCCACTCCTTAGCTACATGTACTAGTATCTCAAATTCAAATTAAGAATTGAAGCCGGGTATGAGCCTTATATGAAACTAGCTTAAATACCTGGATTGAACATCAATTGGGGAACACATGACTCCCTATCCCCTTTCTACAGTATATTCATTCCATCTTATCTGCTCCCCATGTGAACATGATTTTAGCTAAGATGGAACGTCAACTGGTGAACACAAATGACCATGGCACAAGGCAGCACCGCCATACTACATCTTGAGCCCACGCCAGCTGATGATGCACCCATAATACAACGCTTAGAAAAGATTACTTCTAATACGAGCATGGAATAGGGGTAAAATGTTGAGGGAAGGGGTAACATTTTAGGATCCGAACCACCCATAAAGTGTTATTTCTAGGCTTCTGAAAATTTGGAAGCAATCAGGTGAGTTGATCAAAAGTTTTTTCAAGGTAAACATAGCCACATTTTTCTATTTTACATACATGTATACACGTATTGTTAGATGACTGAAACGTTGATTGTCCCTTTACCGCATGGGGGCTGTCCATAAATAACGTCACGCGATTTTGACAGATTTTTGAACCCCCTCCCCCCTATGTCACACTTAGTCACAAAAAGTCAGACCCCATCTCAAATATGACGTCATAAAGCTCTGCTCCCCACGCTTATTGAAAACTGATTATTGTCATTGTATTGTAATCTGTATGTATAATGTGGCACTGCACTCTGATATTGCAGGAGAAAACATGTACATGTAATAAAAAGGAGGCAATGGTAAAATGAAATTTGCAAAAATATTTTTATCAAACTTGTTATTTAAAGTAGCCCATTTTGATTTTTTATGTGACGTCATTTATGGACGGCCCCATGGCACCTCGGAACACACTGTATGGTACGGAAATTGAATTGAATTTCCAGCAAAAAGCACATTGCTTTGAGAGGTCCAATTAAAACAAGATCTGATGATTAAAACATTCAGAACCTCATAAAATAAAATGTTAGGGTTTTTAAATATCAAAATTTCCTTTAAGCTAGGTGCTCCAGTGCATTTCTTCCTGCAAAAGGTTAAATATTATCATTAGATTTGCTTGTTAGTGTTAATTTCCCTTAAAACCAGCTTCCACGAAGATTCGAGCAATTATTTTATATTAAAAAAATACCATGTCTATAACGTCTGCATGAGCAGAATATAAAATGGCTTTGCATGGATCATAACATCCACATTAGGTTGCAGCTCATCCAAAATTATTAATGTCAAAGCCATGGTGCAAGTCAAACCTCGCCCAGCTATCATGTCATGTATCATACGAGCTCATAGATAATCTTCACTGTTTAGCAGTTGCCATTTACTAAACCTTTAATTAGTATACATCACGCATGTTTATACATGAATGCCTATCAGCAATTCAGTAAGTCAGTAGGTCCTTTGTGGCCGGTCATGTGACACTTAGCGACTTATGAGCAATGTACACCTAACCTCTGGGGCCTGTCAGTTTGTCAAGCGCTGTTGTTTACAAGCCTCTTAATGAAAATTAAAAACGATACAAAAGCCAATGTGCATGCAATGCATTTCTCAAAGGTCTACTTAATCTGGCTAGGACTAATCAAAGTAATGTACATGTACTATATGTGGTTTCCAAAACTGTAAACAAGAATAACAATTTCATCAAGGGTACTCGGTGTGTTTATTCCCTAATTCTGTTCATTGAGCAACTGAAACACAACAATGGTCTATGGAGGTACAACTATGGATATTCTATATCATCATCCTCATTTTTAATGTGTTTAAAGTTTCTAAAGAACAAATGATTTTGCCAGCTTTACGAAATCTCGTTGAAACACTTTCATAATTTAGGACACTATGGGAATTTGACATGGTTTTTTACAGGTATTTGTATAAATTACATGCTTATGAATTATTGCCTGCGTTTGTTATGTTTATTATAATATTTCGGAATAGCTTCTTTTTTTAAAATATGTAAAAAAAATTCAATAGTTGGCAATCCAAACAAAGACCATGTATTCTTATGCGAAAAAAAAGCAAGAAAATAACATTCCAACAAAGGATGCTTCATTCGTTCAGTACTGCCTGACAGATCTAAGATTTGGCAATACAAATTCAATGGAAAGTTCCAAGAAACAGTAAAAATAGAGGGAAAATGGTGCAATGGACAAGGTTCAATTGACGAAGCTTGGATGCAATATAAGTTTGAAGTGACTAAAAAAAAATCATTTTTTATTTCACGTTTCGTGTCTTTTAGGGCTTTGAGAATAAAAGATTTCAACCAACGCAGTCTAACTTTTAAGGATGCCTCAATGAATGCCATGCGATTCCAAAAATCAGCCATTTCATGACATGATTTTCCAATACATAATATAGGTTACATTATGTGAAAAGCGAAAATTTTTTGTTGCTTCTTCAATGAATGTGCTGAAAACACAGGCAAGTTCTCACGCTTTCAAATTTGAAATCATAAAAACGTGTTGAGTTGTTGAAGTGTTTAGTTTGTGAATTTTCGGTTGTCTTTGAAAACAACGAGATAAAAAGTACGCAATATCATAAATACCAGCACACAACTATCAGAATTTGGATATGAAGAGAATCATGTTTAATGTATCGACCTTTAACGTAGCCTAATTTTCCCTCCGATAGAACAATGGCATTTTAAAATGCCATCTATAATGTTAATACTCGAAAATGTTACTAACCCGATGATATATTTTCATGAATTAAATGTAGATGACATTTTAATACAATTGTCTTAGCATGAGGGGAAATCGATATTTTAAAGTTCGATGCGAACATTCGGTATTTGCAATGAAAAATGCTCTATAAATAAAACCATATAGAATGCAATTCCCACATCTTAAACAGAATTATAGTGGAACCCCTCTTAGCTAATAAAATTGGCCCGAATAAAAATATTAGCTAGTAGAGGTTAAATAGGTAAGAGTGGGTATAATTATCTTTTTGAAGTTATTAATGATAAGAGCAACTCAAGAATGTTATAGAGCACATCAAAAGGGTTATAAAGTTTTTCAACAGTCTCAAGGGTTCTATAGAGTACGTCATGGGTTCAATTTCACAATAGAAACTTGGTCATGTATAATTAATTACACTTTTGTAGTTGTTGTTCTTAGTGGGTTTTAAAAAGTTTTTACTTGCAGATTCGATTCTGCAAATTTATGCAGCAACTTACGAATCTAAAGCCTAGCACGCTGACATCTTGACCACTGCATGGGCCTTAATGACTGCATGAGACGTAATCTTATTGATGTGTTGAAATTTGTAGAGAAGCATGAATAAATTTTTGGTCCTATATGGTTGATCATGCATGGCCTTTTTCTTTCAACATCTGTTGCACTGCTTAATTAAGCCTCAAGGCAACAGATACGCACATATTTGTCAGATTGACATTAAGTTGAATAGTTATCATATTGACAACCATTAATATTCCAGCACCTTTATTTTTTTATAGTGTACTGCATGTATAGTAAATGATGAATAGTTGTGGCGCATCACTTCGCATGCAGATACGGAATTATAAAGTAATTGAGGTGCAAATCCAATTTTTTTAATGTCATAATTGAATCTTCGAATTAGTCATTAAATTTCAGTATTGTTTACCTCGGATAACATTGAGGCGGACGTAATCCAATGTAAGATTTCTACTCCATAATTTCAGCTGACATTTAGTAGGAACTCAACATGATAGTTGCATTCCAACAATGCGTATAGTGCATAACAAGTTGCAGAGATTTATTTGTTGAGTTGCATTGGCCAACCTACATTACGAATACCATGAGGTCAAAAACAAGATAAAAGGACATTATGCAAGCATAACAGAATCATCTAACAATAAAAACTGTCTGCCATTGTTCCGCATTTAGATGGTTATTCTCGTTTTCAATTTAATTTTGTGAAGGTCTATTCATGCTATTTTGAAAATCAATTACGAAATCTTTCCTTGCATGAATCTTCCTAGTCCGAAATAGACCAGTTCTCGTGGGTTTCAAACTGCTAATTGATTCTGGTCTTGACCATAAACTCAAAATAAGGAAAAATAGCTGCAGAGAACATCAAACCAAAGCTTTCAAATAGGCTACGTTTAAAAATGTCATGGCAATACTAAATTTAAATCAAATGTTGGGAAGTTACATGTAAATTCCAAAAACATTTCTTATAATTGATTTTTTATACATCAGCCACATACGCCAGTTATCTGCATTGGGTGATGTAGCAATGGATCAAATAAATAGGAATAATTATGTTAATCATTTACATTTCCCATATTGTCAAAACTATTGTTGAAAAGCAAAAATTTAGTATGTAAAAATCGCTAATAGCTATCATCTCAAGTAGTACTCAATATTGGACCTCGCTTGGCAGAATATTGGAGTAATATTGGTTAAATTGGCTACAATTTGCCAATGAAACCTATATTGGACTGATTGTGGTCCAAGCTTACTAGGCAATACAGGGCCAATATTGCACTCTTATTTTGCATTCAATAACGGGACTATATTGGCCCAATTTATTTACCATTATTTGTTCAGTTACATATTGATAACAAAAAAGTACCAATATTGAGACTAAATCTATTACAATATAGGTCCATTTATTGTAATCAATATATTGGCAATTATGGCAAAATGTTAACTTTTCAATACTGGCGAAATATTGCAATGTTAACATTGCCTATAATTGGCCAATATTGAGTGCTACCTGGGATAGAACATAAACAACAGTTTCATGAAGTTTTCAACAGTTTCATAAAGTTTTCAACAGTTACATGAAGTTTTCAACAGATACATGAAGTTTTCAACAGATACATGAAGTTTTCAACAGTTTCATTAAGTTTTCAACAGTTTCATGAAGTTTTCAACAGTTTCATGAAGTTTTCAAAAGTTTCATGAAGTTTTCAACAGTTTCATAAAGTTTTCAACAGTTTCATAAAGTTTTCAACAGTTTCATAAAGTTTTCAACAGTTTCATAAAGTTTGCAACAGTTTCATGAAGTTTTAAACAGTTTCATTAAGTTTTCAGCAGTTTCATGAAGTTTTCAGCAGTTTCATGAAGTTTTCAGGAGTTTCATGAAGTTTTCAGCAGTTTTATGAAGTTTTCAGCAGTTTTATGAAGTTTTCAACAGCTTCATGAAGTTTTCAGCAGTTTCGTAAAGTTTGCAACAGTTTCGTAAAGTTTGCAACAGTTTCATGAAGTTTTCAACAGTTTCATGAAGTTTTCAGCAGTTTCATGAAGTTTCAGCAGTTTCATGAAGTTTTAGCAGTTTCATGAAGTTTTCAGGAGTTTCATAAAGTTTTCAACAGTTTCATAAAGTTTTCAACAGTTTCATGAAGTTTTCAGCAGTTTCATGAAGTTTTCTGAATTTCATGATTCTTTTTTAAAACTTCATAAGATGACTGCCAGTAACCACTATTTTAAAATTCTGCAAAAAACATTAAGTATGCTTTTTCCTATATTTTTTTTTCTTGTTTTGACATTATTGATTGTTATAATATTTTTGATTCAAGTGAGATAATAAGATTCATAAACCAGGAACTGCAAAAACTAGGGGGAGAGGGGAGACGTACGTAAATTCAATTTCTCCGAACATTTCACTTCCGCAAAAGAAATGTGACAGACAGTTGTTAGTTTATGAACTTTTCTCATCATTGTCCCTATAGAAAACCGTGCAATTTCACTTTTACCTTCCCGTTCTAAGTCATTGAACAATGCAGTTCGACGAGTAAATGGGGTCATTTTTTGCTAGTTGCACGAGTTATGGGACGAAAACCTTCAAGGATGATTACTGTACCTGTACTGGCATATTAACATCCGCATTTATTAGCAAACGAGATCGGTTCGAAATACTGACTATAGCAACAACAAGATTTGGGATTACACGCAAGGGGTCAATTCGATCTGTAATCGTGATCGAGGTATTAAGTATTCGGGTGTGAAATTGGAGTTTGAGAAAACATTCCAATTTTGCATAATAGGACATAAATCCGTTACCTATAATAAATAACGAACCTTACCAAAGCATATGGAAATTTCGTTTTATATGGAGCAAATCCCTATTACGAACGGCATCATTCTAATTTCCGTTGCACCATTGGCACGCAGGCATTTAGCCTATTAATATCGTGCAAAACTGTTTTATGTCCCATATTTTCGAGGATGGTGAGAAGCCTAATCTAGTTCTTAACTTAGGTATGCATGACATATACAGGGTTGAGGGCGTGGGAGCAGGTTTAACAGATCCCCCACACACCAAATCCAATTATAAATGTATCCAACTTAGATCTATTGCGGTAATGTGCAGCTAAGCTTCTGTCTAATTGGCAAAGCTGACCCATATAACTAACTCTGAATACGTCTAAAAGCTCGGGATATTCTTGCTAGTGCATGAAACAGGGATATGGCAATTTCGGATTAATGGCAACGTCGGCAGAGCAATGCATAACATATCGGAGTTGCTAGATCACGAAAATATGACAACTGAAAGTGGTTCTGAAAGTGGTTGGCGATAATCCAATAAGTAGACAAAACAGTTGGGAAGGATTTTGTTGCGAGTTCTGCTATCGTTTTGCAATCGTAATTGAAGGCAGGTAGTTACAATATCAATGTGACAATATACATATACAGTGTATGGGAACTGACAGAAGCTTAAAGGCTTGCATTTCAATAAAAAATGGTCTTATTACCAACAGTGTTTACTATTGTTAATACTATTTTTTAGCCTTTATACCAGGGGAGAAAATTATATATGGCCATATATGTCTTATATATGGCATACATGGGTCCTTGTATGGCTATATCTGAAAATACCCATATATAAACTAATTGGATATGGCCATACCTACCTCCATATACCGCCATACCTATTGAATTGTCCATATATAAATTAATTAGGTATGGCCAGACTTATCCCCACATATCGCCATATTAAAAACTGTCCATGATTTATATGAATTTGGCAAAACCTTCCATATATGGTCATATTTGTTTTAATATATGGCCAAATGTGGCATGTTACTTGACTAAATTTAGTAGAGTATCTTAATACTTTAGTCCACTAAGACACCTTTGTCAAATGTCTGAAGATACTTTTGTCGAGCGTCTTAATATACACGTGTCCAGTCTCTTAAGAAATTTTTGTCGAGTGTTTTAAGATGGTTTTGCCAAATATATATATATATTTTTGTCGAATAAGACACTATTATGAAATGTCTTAAGATACTTTTATCAATTGTCTTCTTCCAAGAGTAAAACTGATCTGTTCGTCTGAAAAGGTCTATAAGGCTATATGATAAAACTTATAAAAAGTGTCTTAGTGTTATTTTTTAATTAAATCTAATGAGCAACAAAAGTGGCATGGAAAAAATAGATATGGTACAATTTGAAATTTTCCAGAAATATATAATATGGCTGCATCCGAAATTGGCCACATATATAACCAGATATAGCATATCAGGGTATATGTGGCTAATTTTGGATGCAGCCATATCTGGAAAATTTCATATATGGTCATATATATATTTTCCACCCGGGTACTTATGCATTGACCAGTGTTTCTCCAGAAATAAAATTTTCAACTTCATTGACTTTTCCAGTATTCTTGGTTTTTTTTAAGTCATGACCATTCTGTTGACTGAATTTTTTAAGCTTGTTTCTGGTAAGTTTTTGTCATTTTTCATTTATTAATACCAACTTTGAGGGAATAAAAATAACACATCCCGGGTCAATGTCCCTCACTTTTACATTAACTCCCGGGGATTTATTCGAGTATTTATGGTATTATAAAAGCAGCCTTTCCAAGTTTGTTATTTTATTATGAGATTTCGAATATTCGTGTCATTAAACAGTTGAATCAAAAATCATCTGGTTTGGTTAAAAAGCGTAAAAATAACACATCGGGGTACATATACGTCATTTTTTATGAAAACAACATCAAGTGTCATAATGGTATTATAAACACTTATCAGTAAAAAAAAACCTTAAACAAACCATTATTATTATTGAAATATGGCATGCAAATGCTTGTGTTGATTAGTACAAAATGAATTTTTATTAATGTGCATGCATTTTTTATCACCTAAGTTACTACAAGATCACTAAGCTTGTACTTAATGTGTCATTGCAGGTGATTTTGATCAAGTAATAACGCTAGCAAAATCATGAACCTAATCTAAATTCGTGTTATTTATAAAAATTACTCGCAAAAAAATTAATATCAACTCTGGTTGAAATAAATATACTAATATCAATAAAATCTTACTAATATCAATAAAATCTTACTGATATCAGTAAATTCTATAGTAATATTAGTATACATAAACTGATAAGTCTGAGCTATACTGGTATCAGTACAGCATAGTGACATCAATAAAATGTAGGCAATGTTTGACTGATTCCAGTATAACCCATACCAATATCAGTATGAGCTAGACTTACATCATTATAGTCATACTGATATTGGTTAGTTATACTAGTATCAGTACACCATAGTGACATCAGTAGGCAATGTTTAACCAGTATAACCCCATACAAATATCAGTGTAAATAATAGTTTAATCATTATACAACTCTGATAAATCTGAACTGTTTGACTAATACCAGTATAATATCATACTGATATCAGTGTCCCAATTATCAGTATAAAACTGATTACTGATATCAGTATATTTATTTCACCCAGGGAAGCCTTCAGTTAGAATAACATTATGAACATTTAATTATTTAAATCTTGCAAGTGATTCTGATTTGTTTTAACCAGATAATTTTATACATTTCCTTGTTTTACCCAACCCTTTTGATATAATTGCAATACAAAATTGAACAGGGTCAACACTCGTTGAGCACTTCTGATTCCTCGGACAATACTGAATTAATTTAGGGCAACTCTTTGGGGTTCCCGTTGCTTGTAATTTTGCACATCATCACCTTGACGTGAAACCTGCCACCATTTCTATGTACATGTAATCAATCAGATATTTTCACTTTTTACCGTTGATCTTTAAATCACGACTCGAACAAATCTCAACCTAATTCAATGGAAATCAGGTAGGAGGGGCAGGTCAGTCATATTTTACAAATACTGATGAAATTTTACTCAAGAATACTTTCTAAAAAAATTGTAAAAATGCTCGACCCTTAACTGAACCAAAACACATTTCCTCATTTTTAGTTTTTTTTCCAATTTCGATTTTGAATGTTGAATGACAAGTCGATATGGGTGTTTCTCAAAATTGTGCACTGTTTACTAAGTTGCATGTGACCTGCAAACAATAAACAGGGTAGATCAAAACAGCAATGGAATTCAACTGTCAACCCTGTTTAGGTCAGCTGCAACTAAGGGTGCAACCGCTTTTATTTAAAAATTCAATTCACATTATGTCCATAGGAAAATGATTTACGAATCCATCTGGACACCCCATCAAATCATTTTTTTAAAACAATATGGTCTATCCTAAAAAATCTCTAAAAATAAAAAACTAGTTCAAATTTGATTTTATACATTGTTGTTAAAACTTGGCATCTTTATATTAAAAATCTCAACAAATCACCACACCCATAATAATCCAAATTGTCATTTAGTACTACAAATTTGGATATTTTAGTCGAAACCATTAACACATAATTCACGATACCAAAACCATTTACCTAAGTTTGTACAAATTACCCATACAAAAAATCTCTCAGAATTCCACAGGATTCACCCGGCTGATCGTCTGCAGAATTATGGTGACTTTCTGTAAAAATCAGATTTGATGCATTTCTGCAAAATCAATTCTGTTGTATTTCTGCAGAAACTAACTGCAAGAAAGGAAAATGCACATGTAGGCATAATTCTGTAGAATTATGGTGGAAAGTTGTATCCCATGTTTTCTGTCTTAAGAAACTGCAAAATAGTTTCTGCAGAAAATAAACTGTGATATTTTTCTGCTCATTATTTTTGTATTATTCAAGCAGTATTTTTAAGTAATAAATTTCAGTTGAATATTTTAAAAATCGAAACACTCAATAATTGATATTAAATTAATACCATTGATAACTTTAATAATTGTATACATGTATGTCTACTCATTCAGCTCTGTAAAAAACATGAAAGGGATCCCCTTGAAGTGGTTTTCTTTATATGCTCATGAAATATGAATCACAAATAACGAATTCGTGTCATGTTATGTACCTTATCTGTATCACGCACGCTTGCATATAAGGACAATAAAAGGTGTCAAGACAGAAATCATGTATTTATGATTGTATTCATAGATCCACAACTCGCAAATGGGAATTTAATGGATGCCATTATAATCCCCAAAGGTAATCCAGCCCAAAAACACTTCGCATTAATTAATTAATTTAATTAGCTTATGAACAAAACTGTCCCAGTTCGACATCAGAAATATTTCTTGCACTCCATCAAGCAAAGGGATGATTAGCTTAATTAAGCTGTCATACTACTTTTTTAAGGACTATAAAATAAAGTAGGCATATTTGTGGTGCACAATATATAATTGCACACATTCAATCAAATATGCCAAGTAAAAGCATAAAACTACAGATGGCAGAGGCACGAAACTATTGTAGACCTATTTTATAGGCCCACATATCATCTGTGTACGCTCATGTTTATAATTTTCATAATTATCGTAATAAACTTGTTGAAATGGCATATTTTTTTTCCAACGGGTTGCCTTCTGGGCAGCAATAATTTCACACTTAAGTCTGTAATAAGACCAATTAACCCAGAAATGGTTATGTCCACTATAAAAAAAAATGCCCGTGACATCGAAAAAAGCAACATTTCCTGACTTCTGGACTGTGATTTTCTAAATATTAGAATTTTAAACATAAGGTGTCGTTATTTTGTTGATTTCAATAATCTAGTCTTGATTCATTACTTCAACAATAGCAATTTTACTGAAATATGAAGAAAGAAAAACTTAAGTCAATATGACCTCTCACGGTGAAAGAAACACAGCTACACTAAGATAAGTTTTTGCTTAATTGACGGAGGCTTGAGTGGGCTACCGAGATTGTGATATTCTGTGTTGTAATGACTGTAAAAATATGTTGTAATGACCTTTCACCTAGTACATGTACTTTACATGAAAAGATGGATACATACTAAAAACGTTGGGTTAAAATTCAAAACAATATTGAGTGCTATAAGGACATACCAACATTGGGTTGAATTTAAGTGTAACAACTAAATGTTACCCAACGTTGGGACACAGGTTTTGGTTAAAATATGCCCAGAATTGGGTAAATGTGAGGTTTGTGTTATTTATAATAAAGTTACCCAATTATGAGTTGATTGTAATTAACACAAAGATTTGTGTGATTTGTGTTAATGTATGCCCATATATAGCACTCAATATTGGGTTAAATTTTAACCCAACGTTTTTAGTGTGTAGGCAGACATGTTGTGTCGGTCACGCAGGAAATTGGCTCCTCTCAGTCTACGCCACTATACGAACTATGTCGAATTTGGATAAAAATGCGCGATAAGTTTCGCATCGTGAGTACATCTATACATGTACAGTGTATATTGCCAATGACATAATAAAGTAACATGTGATATCATATAATATAGCTTAAAAAGATGTCTGAAAACATGTACATGTAATGCATGTGTAATATTGTTTTAGCCCTCAGACCTTATATAAGCCCTTATATAAGATTTGTTCATGACTTTGAAACATACTGGGGTTTGGTCTATATAATGTACATCTGTAATTTGCAAAGTGCATTTATTGCATAATCAGCATGTTATGCAATAAGCAACCTTGCATTTCTAAAAAGTTAATAACATGTGCATCTACATTATGTGATGTCTTTTTCCGAACTAAGGGGATATTAAATCATGACAGGTAATATTTCAATTACCCATAGGAGTTATAGCTGCATATGCTCTTCTATAGGCATAAGCATCTATGAGCGTATAGCACCATGCAATTATTCGCCAAAGAAATTCTGGATAATTAAAAAAAAAAAATTCCCGGAAAACGGATGGATAACAATTTCAGTGTAACTTGAGAAACTGCCAAAAGTTACGTGACATGCACGCAATGCTCAGCTTGTCTTTCTGCTCACTTTACCATGCTACCAAGTGTAACAAATATATATGCATATTGCATTGAATGATATGAACAGACCGGCAACCAAAGCCATAATTTACCAATTTTAAAACAAACACTAAAAAACGTGAATATTAGCATGATTCAGAGTTAGCCCTACTAATTTTAAGCAAAATGGGAAGGGCATCTGGTGCACTTCCTTCAATTTGAGACAAATTACCCATGGAGTGATTGTAATTAAAATGAAAGCAATAATAATAAGACTTGAGTAAGATTTGAACTGTTATTATCTGGACGATTACTTAAGGCACCATAAGTATAACTTTGTAATTATAAGTAGAACAGAATATAAGCATACATATGTATAATGTACATTATATATACAAATAAGAATTTTTAAGTTGAGTAATTTTGAATCAAATGCAATTAAAGTATCAAACTTAGACATCTCTAATATAGCCTGACATCCAATGCAAAAATGAAACTTAAATCTATACGTAAAATATTGTAATTATAATTTGAAAGGTAGATATGTTATTCATTAACTGTCATATTTTATATTTTCCTCGCTTACATGTACTCTTTTAACATTAACAAGACAGAAATTTTGCAATTTTTTATTCTGGCAAAATTAAAATTTAAAAACAATATATGTAGACTACTAACTTGTAATTCTACATGATGTCACTTATATCATTTCGAACACATAATAGGTTTGTTTCTTTGGCCTGCTCAGTTAGCACTGAGCAGGTAAATGTGTTTCTTTGGCCTGCACTGGCTGCACTGAT
>JAQGCC010004335.1:0-13353 GCA_034698905.1 Xestoiulus laeticollis | reverse complement strand
AAAAGGGAAAAACAACAGCTCGAAATTCGGCCCCATCTTAACCATTGGGGATCATAGTGGGGATCGCCCCCTTAACGGACACCCCTCTACCGGATGCGGACAACCAATTTGATGTCACACAAGAGATAAATTTACCTCTCTGAAGTGGACACTTAAGGTGCTTGTCGCAAATAGTGGTTTTGGATTTCCACACGACATTTAACTTTAAATTCCATAATAATTACTATTATGTGTGCTACACTAAATTATTTTATCTGTAGTTCGTTGCGGTTACCTATATATAGGGGCCTATTGTATTGAACAAAAAAGCAAATTAACCGTTTTGATTAACTATACATCTATTCAATTTAGGGTGATCACGTTATGAAATTAATTCGTGATAAGATAATTTTTTGATTAATTGAATTAAGGAGGCTCGAGTGGACAGTCTGAGCTTGTGATATTCTGTATTTTTACACCATTGATTATGCTATTATGGTGGTTCATCTATTTGCTATAATTTCACATGATGGGTATAGGCAGACATGCTGTGTCGGTCAAACAGGAAATTGGCTCCTCTCAGCCTCCGTATCTACCAACTTAGCCAAATGTGGATAAAAAAGCGCTAAGATTAGTAATGTGGGCATTCCCAGTCTGTATAATGAGGTTTTTATTTTTTTTACTTTTACCCGGCCTCCTCAAAGGAGCCACCTCTCACCGGACAATTTTGTTGATCCATTGACTGTCCGTTGTAGAGATATTTCACTGTATTTAGTTTATGAATGATTTTTGTTCGCGATTTTCCAGACCTAAAATTTTTCAATTTGGGCTCGTTATTAATGAATGTACATTTATTTGAACGAGACATTTATTGGAAAATGTTTGATTTTACAATATATATGGTCGAGTTGGGTGTAAACCTGGCGAAAGACTCCGTTATTTCCAAAACAAAAATCTCTCAGAATTCTGCAGGATTCTCCTGGCTGATCGTCTGCAGAATTATGGTGAATTTTTCTGTAAAAATCAATTAATTTGCATTTCTGCAGAAACTAAAATTGCTAAATTAAAAAAAAAATCTTTAGAGGAATTCTTATAACTTGCACTTGCACATGGTACTTTATCTTAAAAGAGTATAATGGTATTTTTAAAATGTATATTGAAAACGTACTGCAAGAATGGAAAATGCAGCAGACACCTTTAATCACGTAAATTTCTGCATATGTAACTCTGCAAGAAATTATGCAGAATTATAGTGGAAAGTTGTATTCCATGTTTTCTGTTTTAAAAATTCTGCTTAATTATAGTGTCTGCAGAAAATGCACTGTGATATTTTTCTGCTCATTTTTTTTGTATAGGTTAGGAGCAGAATTTTTTTTCAAAGTCACTTAGTAACTATAATAAGCTCAAATAAAACTTCTCTTAAACTTTAAAGTTGAACCGTATATTGCACATGCTCGGTCCAATTCAAACCAAATTCGGTCCAATGATAATCCTTGCAACAATCGATGAGTTTTAATGATTTTTTTAACATATCTGTTTATTATTACTTTCCGTTCAGATCACCAAGCAGAAAGATGCTCTCACTAGAGCAGTCAGCCTCCAGGAGCAATACGAGAAGATGCTGGACGACTTCAGCCACTTGCTTGAGATTGCTGAGGTCAAGCTTCAGACGCAAGTCGTCCTACTTGACCTGGCAGAAATTCGTGACGAGTCTACTCGGCATAAGGTATGTCGGATCCGTCCTCGAAATTGTCCCATGTTTAACATTGGTTTGACTGAGTTCTATTAACTTTGCAGGAATTTTTCGCCAGTGTGCATCAGTGCCACGCGTCTCTTGATGCCATGGCACAGGTCACCGATCAACACACCCGTAACAGGCACGCGGCATGGCACCGGCAGCTGAAGACGCAAGCGGCTGCCATCTTGGACAAGGCCACCCAGCATGGCCACATCCTCAATGGCCTGGCCGTCACCTGGGAATCTCTAGCAGCCAAAATGAGCCGGGAAGACTCCTGGCTGACCAATGCTGCAGGGAGGATGAGGCGGTTTGAAAACCTGCAGATCAGCGAGGTTAAAGATCATCTGAACTCTGTCCAGGTAAATTTTTATTCTTCTTCCAATCCCCGATGCTGAAAAAAAAGAATCTTGAGTTTCTAAAAGCTAGATTTGGAATGATCTGGTGGACTTTCAAATTTGACTAGCTAACAACATGTACATGTAAATGCTTTGAAAAAAATTCGAAGTTGAGCTTGTCTGATATCAAATCCGACAAGGTTGGCTGTTTCCTACAGGCCTTTAATGGCTTAAGTGGACATTAATCTTTAGGTTAAATTTAAAGACCCTTTACTAATTTTAGCAAAGCCTTTAGAAATAACAACTGAATGCAGTCAGAAAATGTTAGCACAACAGATAACTTATTGTTAATAAAATTACAAGTTACCGACAAGATTGGCTTAGTGGTTATGCTTAGCTCCTTGAACTTGGGAGACCCGGGTTCGAACCCCGGTCGGCTATCCTGATTGTGGTTTTTTGTAGTTTCCCCCAACCTCCCTTAATCGCCCATATAGGCGGATGCCGGGATTGTGCCCCAAAAAGCTGCCACGACCGTATACTCTTCCCTTAAAAAATCTGGCACTTTGCTCCCTGCCACATGGCATATTACATGCTGAATGCAGGGTAACGAATTTAATTGAAATCCGGTCTTCCCTTTGTAAAGGTCCTAGAAAACGAAGTAACTGCTCACAAACCCCACGTCGAGAGCGCCATCCAGGAGGCAGCGAGCATGCTAGACGTTCTCCAGTGTCCGCATTTGTCTGCCACGCTTCAAAAGCTGCGGCACACATGGCAGTACGTGGAGAGCGACGTTGTGCGATGGTCGAAGAATATCCACAGCTTGTCGACCACTTGGAAGGCACGTTGGGTTTTGATTTATTTCGAATTAATTGTATTTTTTCAAACTTTTCTTTGCTAAAGTCTCATTTTTGTGGAATTCAGGATTGTGAAGACACTCTGGGAGGCATGCAGAATTACATCACAGACTCGTATGCGCGGCTTAACGGCCTCATTGGTGTTTTTAAGGAGAAAGGCGCTAACTTGGATGACGACACACGGGTAGTACTCCTTCAAGAAATCTGGGTAAGTTCATTTCATTAAGAAGATTTATTAAGAAAAGAGGATATCGAAACTGATAACTGCAACTATAACTGTAGCATCATTTTGTTCACTTGATAAATTTGTGTTGCAGGATATCCAAGTGAATGGTCACCTTCAGCAGATCTCGAGAGACAGCATTGCGTCCAAAGTGGACAGGGTTCTTCGACTCCAGCTGCTGAATGAGCACTCCGTGAAGGAGAAGGCCGAGAAAGTTGACAAGGAGTGGAGGCAGCTGCAAGAGGATTTGGACAGCTTTGAAAATCTCCTCCAGAGCACGCCGCTATCGAGTGCCTCCGTTTCGAAAGCAACTGCTGATATCGAGCAGTTTGTTGCCACAACGGAACAAGCGCTGCTGAACAATCCTATCGCAAGCATGGTCACTCTTCAGGAGTACAACGTCGCTCGGAAAACCTACCAGGTAAAGACACTTCAGCTTTCCTGAATATCAACCTTGAACATAAACTGGTTTTATATAAACAGTGCTCTTTACGTTAAAAAAATACTGACTTATTAGTAAAGCCCCGTTCTCACGAAGCCACTAAAGCCGCGACTCTCCTGCCATGGCCGCAAGTTCCATCATGAGAACAGTTTTTGAAGTCACCGTCGTGTTGCCGCGACTGCATTGTCGCCTATCAAAAAGTTTTGATGTGCAGCATTAATGTCGCTCAAAAACTGCTGCTTCTGGACTATTTTAGACTATGAAATTACATTTTCAAACTTTTTATAATTATTAATTCGGAGTAATGTACCTGGTTTGTAATGTCGTAGAATACATTGATTTTCTCGCGTGAACTTCTTTCGTTTTTTTATAAGCTCTTCCTCGGAGCAATGGCAGCATTGGTAAACATGACGTAATATATCATAGAAAGAACGACATTTTAACCGCATCGTGCAAACAGGTAAAGCCGTGGCAACAGAAATCATGACATTTTAGGACATCAATGTCGCGGCTTCATTGGCTTTGTGAAAACGGGAAAGAATTTTTTTCAAAAATCCCCCAATGGATTTTTGAAATTATTGCAGGAGAATTAAGTCATGGAAAAATGCAATTGAATTGACATTTATTTTGCCTTTTCTTCGCCATCCTTCAAGGTGCTGAATACTGACATGAGCGTCAAACAAAAGGTTCTGGACGCCATCAACAAGTCGGTCTCCCAACAGATTGATCGGGAGTCTGCAGATGACGTTGGCTCGCTCTTGACTGAGGCTGTGGCACTGCACCCTGAAAGCGCTGAGACTATGGGGGAGTTGAATAAAAAGTGGCACTTGGTCAAGAGGAGCGTGTCAACTAACGTAGCGCTGCTGGACGGGCTTCATGAGAAAGAGTCGGAGTTCAACGACCGCATTTATGCCTTCCTCACATGGTACATCAAGATGCAAAACGATATTCATCAGATGTGGCTACGGCTGCAGCAGGACAGGAACACCGTGCACCAGGCCACAAAGGATCTCGAGGTGAGTCGCAAAGTTCCTAACTCTGGACTGGATAGGAAATTATGATATTAGAAGTACATGTATCAATTAAAAATACAAACTAACATTTTGTTATTTCTTTCCTTTACCAGAAACTAAGGAAAGAATTTGAGGCTATGAAGCCAAAGATGGAGAACATTTCCAAGTTTGAAAACTCGATTCCTGAAGATCTCAGGCACCCAGCTCTTCAACAAATTGTGCACGACGGAGTGCAGACTAGTGAGCAGCAGTGGCAGGAAGTTATGCTGAACCTGGAGCAACTTGGCAAGTCGCTGGTGGCACAGGATCAGCTGTGGCAGACCTACTTCAAAGCCGAGCAGACGGTGCGGCGTTGCCTCACTGAGATCCAGTACACGGTGGACCAGTACCAGGTTGCCGCCACCGAGGTTTCTGCCTTTCAGTCACAATGTCAGAAGCTTTCCGAGCTGAAGAACACCTTCCGAGAGCAGCGCTGCCACCTTGAGGTCATGCGAGAGGAGGCCAAACGCTTAATCGTTGCTTCAGACTCGGCTTCAGGGTCTGAAGTTGAAGCTACTGCTAACAAGCTTTCCGGACAGTGGGAGGCTCTCGGGGAGCTGTTGACTAGAAAGTCTGACAGAAACGAGAGCATTCTCGCGCTTTGGCAGCTGTACTCCTCTGATTACGAGAGCTTTGTCAAGTTGATAATTGAACGAGAAACCAACTTCCAGAAGCTCCTGGCGGTACAGACAACATTGGCAGAGGATGATGATGATAAGCAGATGGACCAGTGCGAGGTGAGTAATTTTATTTCAATTTATTCCCTGCTTAATAACTAGAGTATTTGCGATGCTTTTATTGGCATCATTCATAACAGTTTGAAAAATAAAAATAAAAATAATTTAGAAAAAAAAGGCTTATTCTGGTATGCAACTCTCTTAGATAAATTGTTTCCTTTAAAAAAATGTTCTAAAGTAAAGTTCTATTGCTTTTTTCTGCTTTTTCACCTCAATTTATTTCTCAAACAACTATTCTGATAATTAACTCACATCAATTCTTCAGAGAAGTTCTCATATTCTTTTATTCAAACATTTCTGATAATTTATCAGTCGAGTTTTTAGAAAATATAATGAAATTGATTACTAACCACTTTATGAAAAATCTTGTATTTTTTTTTACAACTGAGCAAAGCATTTATAAACTTGAACAAATTCAGTCGTTTTTTAAATTTATACAAAATGTAATTGAAGTGAACCTGATATCAAATTATCTGTGATGTTTGTTTTTTAAAATTGCAAAGTTGTTAACATTAATTTTGTGTTTATGTCATGTAAAGGCATTGAATGAACAATTGATGGACATGTGGGTGAAGGTACGGAACATCCGGGACCTTTGCAGTCAGCTGCAGACTTTCGAGGATCTAAGCATTGCCATGAGGGCGCACATTTCCAGTGAGGTGGATTACCTGGAGCAAAGGATAGCCTCGTTCGAGAATGACATCAAGAAGAATAGCTTAATCCTGATGGGCCGAACCCAAGAGACCCAGGACTGTGCCAGCTGCATTGAGAGCATGAAGGAATTCGTGAATCTAGTCCAGGCAGTGAGTCTCTTCTTATCTATTTGATCTTATTTCAGAAAAAAAAACCATACCGATCTTATATATTCTTTTGGAGTATTCAGAGTTTGGGCGTATAAAATAAGAACAAGAGCTGGTCCGGGAGACCTTAAAAAGGCGGTTTAAGGGCCCGAACTTTTACTAGAAAATATACCTATTCGAAAAATTTCCTTTCTTTGTAATGTCAAAAAAATCGCTTTTTTAACATAACTTGATAGGCAGCCGTTGCAAGAAATATTGTCTAATTCTTCATTCTCACACGTTTACTCTTTTTGCAATTTTAGGATCTTGATATTCCGTCGATAGAAACTCTGGACCGGGCAGTGCTGGACACAAAAGTATCCATTTTCAAAGTGAGTTCGCCTACCATCATGTCGTAAGAAAATCATTTGTCTGGAAGTTTGCATAGATTTAATAAACCTACTTTTTTGGCAGTCTCATCTGAGCGAATTCAGCCGACGTGAAACTGTCATCGCCCACCTCCATAACCTGCGAGCCAATCTGGACCCTTCCTCTGACCTGTCTATCGCTATCACTGGCGCTGTGCAGCAGTGGGACGCCGTCTATGTGGATGTATTGCACAAGTATCAGAAGGTTTTACTCCAGCTGCTCATTTGCTTGGAATTTTCGTCGAAAATGCAGAGACTGCGCTCGATGCTCACCGATGTGGAGGAAGCGCTGCGCTCGACTTGCCCATCCAACTTTGAGAGCCTCATTCAATGTCAAAAATGTCTAGAGGTGAGTGTCTCTCAATTTGTAACGTAAAGAAAAGACGATTCTCTGGTTCGTTACAAGTTTGTTATGACTTGGGAGTTGGGTTATTTAGCAAAGGCTACTGTTATTGGGCAGGGCTGATTTCTTAAGAGGGTTGGGCTGCCAGAATAAGCCTTTTTTTCTAAATTATTTTTTTTATTTAATTTTAGAAACTGATAGGAACAAATGAAATGTACGAGGACCTAGCATAAATATTCTATTATTTGTTTAAGAGTGTTGCATACCAGAATAAGCCCTTTTTTTTCTAAATTTATTGTTTTAAATTTAATTTTGGAAACTGATAGGAACAAATGAAATGTACGAGGACCTAGCATAAATATTCTATTATTTGTTTTCATTTTTTGTTTATGATTATGTATATTCCATTTCATGGAAATATGTCCGTAAAGTTTACCAGACACTCTACAATTATAAACTTTACAGACATATTTCCATGAAATGGAATATACATGTACATAAACAAGAAATTTAAAGAAATAATAGAATATTTATGTTAGGTCCTCATACATTTCATTTCTTCCTAACAGTTTTCAAAATTTAATTTAAAAAATAATTAAAAAAAAGGCTTGTTCTGGTATGCAACCCTCTTAAATTATTGTCAAATCAAAATTTTCAACATCATTCATTTCCAAAATACCACATTAGGGTTTAAACTGGATTTTGTACCTTTTTTAAATCGCTTTAATTGATTTTTTATGGTGGCCAGGTTCATCAGTCAATGCTGGTCGGCCAAAGCCGATTCATCAAGGATGAGACGCAAATGCTGATGGGCGTCTCCCAGGAAAGCAGACAGGACGTGCAACAGGAGGTTACCACCCTGGAGCAGGACTGGGACACTGCCATCAAAGAGATGAACGTGAACAGAACGGAAATAGAAAGCCGGCTACGGCTCTGGCACGAATACAAGACTATTTTACAGAGGCTGTCCACCTGGCTTATTGACACCGAGAAGGAGAGGCTCGAGCTTCAGATTAAGCATGCGCCGATCAAGAAAGTAGAGAGGGTGTTGTCACAGGTCAAGATTGTGCTTCACTCGATGGAAAAGGGCGAGAAGATGTTGGAGAGCCTGCAGACCTCTAGTCATTCCCTGTGTGGCCGCTATGATGAAACCACCGTGTCGGCCATCAGAGGAGAGGTGGGTCGCCTGCAGCAGCGTATTAATAACATCAAGGCCTGCCTGTCCACGTGGCTCGATTTTCTAAAGCGGGTCTGGACTCTGTGGAACCATTGCGAGCAGTCTGTGACCAATATACAGAACCAGCTGAAGGACCTCCGAAAGATCTTCACGGATCCCATGCCCGAGAATTATGGCGACATCATGGTAGCCTATGAAAATTGCCAGGTACTAATGCAATTAACATTATTTCAATGTATGCTTGTTAGAAACTGCTCGTAACAATATGGCTCGTCCCATGTTGGAGTTTTGCGCTCCTGTCTGGAATCCTCACAGGATAGCTATGATTCAGGATATGGAAATTGTCCAACGTGGGGCAGCCAGATTTGTTAAGGGCAGCTGCCAGCATACGGCGAGTGTAACGGAAATGTTTCACTCTCTAAATTGGGACTCGCTGAGGTCCAGGCGCGAAAGCTTACTTATGGGCTTGTTTGAACGTTTCAATAGCCCCCCATAATTCTCATCTTGTTTCAAATATTTTCGTTCCTAATAAACATTTAAGAAGTAGACAATCATTCTAATCCATTGGCGGAGCTCCGTGCGAAAACGGATGCTTACTATTGTCCTTTTTGCATGCGATTAGACCAGACGATGGAATAATCTTCCTAGTGATAGCGTAAACTCATTTCAAATTCAATTTAACAATGATAATGGGTTAGTCGCTACTGACGTATGAGAATTGTCCTGAAAATGGATACGACAGCCCCCTACCACATGGCATTTGTTTGCCGACTGTAGGGTACTGAATTGAATTGAATTGAATTGAACAACTGATTCCATAATTAGCATGCTCAAATTTATGCTCTCCAAATGGCAATGCTTTTCCCTCATCCGACTAAAATGCATGATCTACTGAGGGAAGCGTCATTACCTTATCTCTTTTCTTTTTCATTGATACTTAGGAATACGAGAGGGCGCTTAGATCCATCGGCACCCAGCTCAACGAGCTGCTGAGCGAGGACGAAGAGTTACGGGAGATCGTGTCGCCAGAGGACATGAGGATCCTGCACCAGAGGGTGCTCTTGGTGAAGGAAATGTGCGCAGAGATCAGCCATCTGCTCATTCTCTACCGCCAGCTGCTGCACGAGCGGCTCATGAAGTGGACTTATTTCGAGGCGAAGTATGAAGAGTTCCAGATCTGGCTGCGTGCGATGGAGACCAAATTAGCGCACGAGGACGAAGGCTTCCTTGAAGCACTAGCAGCCAAGCTGGAAGATGTAAGTCCACTTTCTGCTCACTTGTGTCAATTGCTCTTGCTGCATATGTGGCTGATATTTTTCTCTGTCGCTAAGGTTTGGCTTGTGGAAATCTGGCACAAGGGTGCGGAGAGGCAGCAGCTAACTACTTTGGGCCAGGAGCTGGTGGCAGCGAGCAGTGACCAGCAAGTACAAGACATCAGCACAAAAGTGTTCCGAGTGAACGAGGGCTGGCAGAAGCTCGAAGACATGGCCACCCGGAAGTAAGCTCTGTTTAAAGAGACATTTGTAAAAGATATTTGTACCTTGCAATCGTTCCTGACTGAGGTTGGACATTTACCCTTTAAACAGGCTCAGGAAGGTCCAGGCAATAATGAAGGACATTGCCGAGCTAGACAGGCAGATGTCCAGGCTGTGTGACTGGCTAAACCATATGGAACGCCACCTCGCATCACCTGTCGCATTTGAGACATGCACAAAAGAAGAAACGCAACGGTTACTAGAGGAGCAAAAGGCAAGTTGTGCCTTCCCCATCTGAAATCTGTGGTTCCCGGTCATGCAAATAACAATGTGACTTTACAGGTATTGCAGCAGGACATCAGCGACCACCAAGCCGACATCAACTCCGTCCAGAGCCTGTGCCAGGTCCTCAAAACAGACTGCGATAGCCGTGGAGCTCAAGGAGAATCTGCAGCCATCAATCAGGCCCTGGCCAATCTGAATCGGAAATGGGATAACATCCGCTTGTCCATGGAGCATCGACGTGTCCTGTAAGTTTACTGATAATTGGTCTCTCCCTGTCTGAAAAATAATGTTTTTCTTGTTAAAATTCTTGTCCTTATAATTCAAGCAGTTAGATCATTTATTAGAAAATTTAGGATTTTTATGATAATGCAGAGGTAATTATCTCTGCATTATCATAAAAATCCTAAAAAAAAATCCAAAACTTTTAATGTTCACTCAATTTATTATCTCAATCTTTTTTAGAATCGAAACCACTTGGACCCTGTGGGAGCAGTTTTTGAGCATGGAGAAGGACTTTGAGAAATGGTTGGTCTATAGTCAGAATGAGCTGAAGGATATGTCAGCAACCAACGTAAAGTCGCACTCGATGCTTGCAGAAAACGTCAAATCCTTAGATGTAAGTGAATTTTAACTAGATGAGTAATATGTTTTGGAATTAGCTTTTCATGATGCATGTTGATGCGGCAGATTTTTCAAAATTTATTTTCATGCATATTATTCATTTTAAGAAATAAAACCACTAATTAATATACATTTTCCTGAGTAAATTATTTGATTATACAACATGACAAAGAAAGATTTTTCTGAATTTCTATTGAAATCCAGCAGAATTAAATGTCATGCAGAGCATTTAGCACAAACTTTGTAATTACTCGTGAAAATATTAAGCCTGCCACACTTGAGGCAATTTCTTGCCCGAAACAAATTCTAGAAATAGAATTTCGTGGAATTTTGGCGTGTACGTGTGTTAAAATGAAAATTTCTCGCCTGGAAATTGCAATTGATTTTCCAGAATGGAATAATATTCTATTCAGGAAATTTATTTCAGGTTCCCTACCAATCACGAATCAGGAAAATCTCACGTGCATGTCGTTAGATTACGCTTCCGATTTTCCGTATCGATCAGTGCTGTCAATATAGGTATAATTGCAAGAATTTGGAAATTTGTTGCTTCACGTGTGTGGCAAAAATTTAAATTTGTTCTTCGGAATAAATTGTCCGGAAATTTGGTGCAATTTATTTCGGCCGATGAATTGCCTCGTGTGTGACTCGCTTTAAAGTGGGAAATTGCAGAAACTGATTTCTTTTCATTTTTGTAAAATGTCTTAGGTCCTAATGAACAACATCCACACAAAACACGACGCCCTCAAAGATCTTAACCGTCAATACCACCAGCTCGCTCAGGAGAACCGCCTGGATGCCGCTGATGCTCTGAAACGGCGAATCCACGACTCCAATGAACAGTATGACGTCTTCCTACGCCAAGTGCTCGGACTTTTGGGCCAGCGTAAGTCGATGTTGCACCAATGGGATGAGTTTAACGGGATCAAGAAGGAGCTTCTCATCTGGGTGACAGACCTGCAAAGCCGATTGAGTGTGCTTGATCAGAATCAGCCTCTGCAGGATTACGTAGTGAGCCTTCAAGAACTACAGGTAAGGTCAAAACAAGATTCGTCAAAAATGCTCAAGAATAAAAAAAACTGTTGCAGAGTAGCCGTTAAGTGTCGTTGTCCCTAATAGCCCCATGTTAAATTATTCTCGAATATGTTAATTCTTCGACTTATTTTATCTCATCTACAGGAAATACAGGACATACTTTCTACCGAGGATGGCCACATAGCCAGGTTCGGCGAGTCGGCTCAGGCCCTCAAGGATCTTGGGATAAACGACGACATAGGCAAGGTAGTGGAGGATGAAATGCGAGAATTTTCTCGGCACAGAGAGTACTGCATCTCTTGGACTGAAAATCTGAAGAGGAGGTTTGAGACCGAACAGGTGAGTAGGCTACTACATTTTCTGACCATTCCTTTCACTATAATTGAACAGTGTGTATTTTGTGATAAAATAATACTTTTGTTTTCCTCGAACAATTAAAGATTACCCCAAATAAAACGCTCACATATATCGTATATTGAGCACTTATAAATATATTTATTTCTAGAAATAGTAACTTTATTCTATATTCTTTTAATGAAATAAAAAAACATTAAATTCGAACCCAAAAATTTGATTGATATTTTTCACAAAGAAGCCAGAAATTTTGCAATTGCTGTTCCAGTGTTTTACAGGAACTAAAATTGTGCTCCATCAAATACCTCGCATTTTCTCAATTCCATAAAAATTTCCCCATTTTATAAAAATGCCATATTCACTTCCCGCTCTTTGTTACGTTATCCGTAAAAGTATATTTTCAGGCATTTCCTGTGAACAATGCTTTCTTTTCTTACCTTTCTGGTTTACTTTCTCTAGGAGAACAAGTTGTCGATAGCCGACCACACCGCTCAGGTTTCCACGCTGCTTTTAACCGACACTGAAGCGGAGCAGATTCAGCAGGCGGAGGTAGACAGCTCACTTTCAGACACTCTCGTTGCCGATGACACACAGGGAGCCACCAATGGTGCCTGTGCGCAGCTAGTTGAACCTCCACAGGAGGAAATACCACTCACCAACATCGAGCTTTGCATGCGCAACCTGGAGCAGGCGCTGTGGGAGAGCCGAGAGAACCTTGATCATATGGAGGTGTCGCTCGGCACGGAAATTCGCTATGGAGCTTCGTTGGAAAGCGACCTCGATGCATACGTAAGCCATCTGAAATTTGACTGCAGTTTTTATTTGGAGGAGTTTGTGTTAATTTATGTTATCTGTCTCTGCAGAAAAATCTTTTGGCGTCCTGCCATTCCAGTGTTGATTTGGTGCAGCACATCAGCGAGCTGCTGAAAGAGGAGACGGGACTGCCACAAGGACCGCCCTACCCTGCTGAAGTTCAAGGTAATTTAATTACAGTGCTTAAAGGATTTTTCACTAATTCCCCAGTGTATCTCAAATTTGTTTCAGGTAATGCTCAAGTTTTACAGATAACTCTTAGTATTAAATAGGGTTCCCACAACCTAGAATGTCAGGGAATTTAAAATGGTCATGAAAAAACCTGGAAAAGTCAGGGAATTTTACAAATTTGTCCTGGAATATTTCTGACCAAGAGAATGTTGGGAAAATTATGCCTAAAATTGTTAAGCCATGAGTGAAGAACTTTAAATAAATTATTTTAAAAATACAGTAAAACCTGCTAAAGTTTACATGCAAAAAATGGGTAAGTCGGTCACACACAACCTGGAAAAGCCTAAATTGTCAGGGAATTTAAAATGGTCATGGAAAAGTCAGGGAATTTTTCAAATTTGTCCTGGAATTTTTCTGACCAAGAGAATGTTTGGAAAATTAAGGGGGATCTGAACTGCATGTTTTGCTATGGGGAAATTTTAAAACCTACTTTTAAAAAAACTACTTGTTAT
>JAQGCC010004334.1:0-13353 GCA_034698905.1 Xestoiulus laeticollis | reverse complement strand
CGTCGCATTTGCGGAAAATACGACGTCGGTCCGACGCGTTTTTACGACGTCTTCAGGTCGGTTTGTGCTACGTGGGACATTTTTAATAATTTGATTTCTATTCATCTTTGATGGTCGAACAATCTAAAGCTACTGTTTTTCAATCCATAATTGGCATTGAAACATCCCCTAAATTTCACTAGTTTATTATTGCAATGGGTGAGGTTCCATGCATGCATTGAAAGTGGCATGTCCATTGCATGGAACCCCATGCATCAAACCTCAGATTTCGTTCAAATGGTAAACATTCATGACAATAACAATATAAAGGGCTAAAGTTTCCCAGTATACGTTCATGCTTCATTACAACAAGTTCTAGAAAATTTCTTAAAGGCAATATTTACCCTGGACCCATTTGCCATCTTCAAATGTGCATTGCGAATCGCCCAGGTTTAACACAATAGGGCCATAATCAATCCCAAATTCAGCCTGACTCTGCTGCGGACCAATATCCCTCTGTAAGTTGGAAAGAGAAGACGACTTGCGAGGCGACGTTTTACGGTGTGAAAACTTATTTGAAAATAACGGCATTATAATAACAAAAATCAATAAATAAATTTAAACAAACATACGTAACGTAAATGAAACATGGTTTCATTCAAAGTAGTGTTAAGAGTCGCCCTCTATTGACGTCACAGTGCAACTTTTAAGTTACTCATTTTCGCAAAATCTTAAAAAGCAAGGAGATAAATTCTCTTTGAAACCACCAGTTATTTGTATTCTAGCTTTAAGTTGATTATTTTATACAGAAATGCCCTTACGTGTGGTTGGAAGGCCATCTAAATTTAATGGGAAAACGTTCTTTGAAATTGCATGCAACTTAAAAAATTATGGAGTTGGGAGAATCGTTTGCAGACATGCTTTCATGAGATACTCAGAACCCACGTTTTATAAAATTGTCAGTGTGGAACCTGAAATGGATGTGGTAAGTATAATCCACGAAATCAGTTGTCTCAATTAACAACTAGTTTAAATACTCAACAAGTACAAATACAGAGCAATGTGCTCTAGATTTATGGCACGTGCCATGCATGCACTGATCGACTGTTAATTGCATGCAAGTTCACTGTGGGGCCTATATACATGATGCTGTTATTTTCCTCCAATCGACAAAAATGGTGACATATTGCAACAGTCTGCATGACAATGAAAACCAATTAAGATCAGGCCCCAGATTATCACTGATGGATTAATCGCAATTTAGCTGATGCAGATTCAGTTGAATTTGCATTAGTTTGGGCTTGCCTTTTGGGAGAATGTTTTGTCATCGAATGACAATTCAAACAAAAACTCATTAAAGCTGGATTTTCCTAGCTGCAGGAAACAAGCTATGGAAGTTTTCCTCAAAACTGAAAACCTGGGCGCATAAACCAATTCAGTTGTTTATGAAAAGTTGTTGAAATACTTGTTCAAACAAGTAAATGTATAGAATTGGCAATTGGTGCGCTGCTAACTGTGCAATAGACCCGACCAGGGCCAGTCCACCTGTCACGCAGGACGTGAACGCTGGCATACAGCGCAATGTGCTCTGTAGGAAAACAAGCCCATTACGTTGCGTAGGGCACGAGACCTCCATAATTGAAATGCAGTTTCGCGCATCCGAAAATCCACAGCTAGGAAAACCGAGCTTTACTCAATCTTTGTGTCGGGTCCACTGCGCTCTACGCAGCACAAAAAACCTGCACCTAGGCAAACCTAGTTTAAAAGAGTCTGATGTGCATAGCTCTGAGTTTGGTCAATAGGTTGGAATAACCCAGGGTGGTCCAAGATGTGGACAAACGATAATGATCGTGTTTTATGCAAAAAATAAAATCGTGGACCATGTTTAATAAGTGGTGGACTTGCCCATTCCTTGTCATAATTATAAGCTCATATAGACTTTTATATTACAGGATAACAAACTAGGAAAGGTGATAGTAGAGCAGACGTTTCGAGGTGAGCGTTAGCTTATGGCCTTATAAATTGCCAGTTGCATTTGCTACAAGTCATTCTTCTCCTAACAGGAAAGTACATCGGTCTGCGACATCTGTCCACAGTTTACAAACCAGATTTCCGGTTGATAGCCAAAGAGGACGAAGATTCTGTGTTCAATGGGCTATTTGAGCCAATTGTCGAGAGGATCGTACCTGCATATTCTTCGTTTCCTCCGCTGATGAAACAGATGATTTTGGACGAGATGAAAGCCAAAGGTCAACCCTGCGAAAAAGAACCCCAGTTGAAAATGTTGTACGATTCCAACGAATACACTCGTTACCGTGTTGCGAAGGAAGGCGAGGTGCCCAATGTCGAATTTATTAAACATCGGAGTTGGAATTTATACGAAGACGTAATGGAAGTTCCGACGAAATCGACTTGACAGCACGGCAATCTTTTTTTAAACGCAGTATTGTAGTTCACCATTGTAAGAATTGTCCAATAGTTTCGCATTAAAGTTTTCCCATTACTCCGCATCTTTGGTGTCTCTACACTACTGAAATGACAAAGTCAAACATGATTCGCGAGAAGTAAAAAAAGTGACGTTTATTAAAAACGGAAATTATTTTTCATCGAGACTGATCGGTGATGACTTTGCCTGAAACCAATATGGTTGTTAAACCATTTCTTCAGCGCAACAAACACATGTGGAAACATGTGACCTGAATTTAGGAATATGGTTTCAAACCCCTCATCGCCAGAGATCCTCTTAATGAACTTTAAAAAAAAGCTTTTGAAAGCTGATTATAGTTGACATAACGAAATTGGGCCAACACGCTGTACATCAGTATAAAAAATTTGAAACACGGCATATAAAACAAAGAAAAGTCACACCAGATTCCCATAATACGCAGTGACCGTTTTACATTTTCTGTTGAGAAAATTTTGTTCGATCCGTACTTTGCCTGCATGAGCCGCTAATACGGTCACCTGAAATGTGAAAGAAATAAAATACTAAATAGCCAGATTTTTACGAATGCACAACCCCGTGTATTTAAAAGCTTAGCATTACCTGTTCCACGTCACAATTCTTTGGAAGATAGTAGGCAACATCTTTGGTTATTGCACGAGTCGCATCCATTATTTTAAAAGTAAGAGAGCTTAGTTAAAGAAAACCTCATTTCTAAATTACAAATACAATGACGAAACGGTAATAAAAAAGGATATCCATCAATTGGCATCGATTTCAAATCGAAAACTGGGTTTTTCGAGTAATCGATGCCTCCCCACGGTGGGCTTAAAAAGACGACGTCCGCTTTTAAGTTTGGTGCCAAATCCATAAAGTTCCCCACAATGAACTCGATGTTGTGATGAACGCCGTAGACGCCTGCATTGTGTTTTGCAAGCTTGATTTTATTCGAATCTATGTCAATTGCAATAACTGCAAAAATAGAAAAAAAGTCAAGAACGGCACTGAAGACGCGAAAAAGCCAGTATGAACAAAAAGTTTCACCTTTCTTGCATGTCAGTGCCAACTGAATGGTATTACCACCAGCTCCGCAAAATGCATCGATCACAACATCGCATCTACACTGCTTGGCAACATGCTTTGCAATGGCTTCGGGAGTTACGCTAAACCAGGATTCTAAATTAGATAAGGGGATAAAAAAACGCAATCTTTTTATAATTGCCGTTAATAATGATCGCTTTAATGAGAAAATGGACAGATATATCCATGCTGCTCTTATAAAATTTAACTGCACCTTTATCGAGTTTGATTCCTTTATCGAATTTTGAGAACAACCTATATCGTTGATTGTAATATTTAATAACTGCAGGATCTTTTTTGGCATCATAAGTAAAGATGCCATCGCCGACAATTGTATTTTTTGGAAATAGAGCTACAGCAGTAGGTACAGCTACTGCCTATAACATAAAAATCCATATCTGTTATTTAGAATATAATCCGTAATACAAAACGCAAGATTAAATTGTTTATACCGTATCAATGCTAACCGCACAAGGAGAATCCGAAACAGCACTGCAAGCATCATCAAATCGTATGTGTTTAGATTTCCCTTTCCTTTCGAAGTACTTCATTTCCTTCCTAATGGACTTGTGACAGTATTCCACTTTCCCGCCGACTATTGTCATTTCGTTGTCGGCTTGTGGTTTTTCGGTTTTGACGGCCAAACCCAAATGTTGAGCGATTTTGTAAAATTTGTTTAAACCATCAGCACCATCCTCGCTATATCTAAACAGATTAGAACAGCTTAATCTATTACCAGCATCATAGTAAATCACCACACATCCCATATCATGGTGTTTATAAAAATTCCGAGTTCCTACACCTAATCTATGTAAGTGCTTGACAATTACTATTTTTACTAACATCAAGGAATAGAATTATGTAATAAAACAGGAAATTAATGTTCTCACAATAGCAATAAACAAGCATAACCACTTACTTTCTCTTCGATGTACACGTTGCCTGATCATCAGGAATCTTGCCAGTTTTCTTCTTTTCCTGTGCTTCATCTATGTCATCAATGCCTGCAACACTAGAGCTAAAATACAGAATAATAAATGTGCATCAAACAACACATTTGCGTGGCCTAATTTGTAGCCTATGTGCCTCACATGCCATCAATTTCAAGATATCAGATGATTTCAGTTCCCTTATTTTGGCCAATTTTGAACAAAAGTCCATAGCAGGGCTATAGACAATTTGTCGACTTACGTCTGTGATTTGATGATTGGCAGTTCATCGGGTGTCTCGTCAACCTCGTCCATCTTGATATCATCTTTCTTTTCCATTTGCTCTGGTTGGTCACTAAGCAAAATTAAAAAATAAAAGATATATAAAGCAATGCACAGCAAACATGTCACCATCATTCATTTACTTTGCGTAAAACTGCCATCAGAATAATATAATTGTGCAAGTTCTAGTCAGGTTTTTACTAAGATTAGGTAACATTTTTGTTTTGTTCTAAAATATGGCTCTCTTTAGTTCATTGAAACAAGAAATTTGTGATATATTCTCGTATAAGCGCATCAAAAATTTGCTCCCAGTCAATTATATTTGCGCTAAAAGGGTTATTATGCACGGCAAATAGTGAAATGGTGGTCAAAATTCTTTTGATACGCGATTTAAAACTCAAGCACAGCACTCACTTTTCATCAACGAACGCAGTTTTTTCTTCGCAGGATTCGTATTCGCAGGATTCCGAACTCAAAGAGTCGTTTTTCCCCTCGGGTGAAAGTTCAGCAGCTCCTTGCCTATCGGAGAAGTGCTCGTTGTTTCGATCAGTCAGGGCACAGTCTTTGTCATTAAACAGACCAAGAAGTAAATCCCGCATGACTGCGCATCCTTCGATGACATCAGACTGAGCATCATTCCAAACATCGTAATAGAGATCCACAAAGTATGGATAATAGAGTTCATATTGCGCAGAGTAAAATTCCTGCCACATGGCATTCCAATCATCTTGATAACTATTATCAACATTTTTCTTAACTTCCGCACAATCAATGCCAGCATCATTGTTGGTAGCAACATCATCATCGTCAGTTATTAGGACATTCGTGTAGGTTTTCATACGCTCGTTGTCGTTAAAAACAATGGCAGTAGTTTGATCAAAGTTCTCTACTGCCAGGTGTAATTGTTCCTCCGTGTTGCTATAGCTAGGGTCTATGAAATCTTTGTATTTTTTCTGCCAATCGTGCCAAACAATTCCATAGCCTTCTTTTTCCCAAAATTCATCGTAAGCAGAATTCAAAAAGTCGTCATTGTCGCGGTCATCTTCTTCGAACCATTCATTCCCCTGGCACAAATATCGCAAGCACAAAATTTGAAATAACCAAAAAAAAAATAGTAATTACATGCAGCACCGTATTAAGCACTGTGGGGGCCTCTAGGCTCAAATATGTGGGGGCTGGCTTAAGGGCAGCGTTTTCCCATTTTTTCGAAATGCATGCTTAATTTTTTTTATTAAAGGGGTTGCGCATATGCCATACAAAAGAGCAGTACATTTATTGCAAGTTATTTTTACAATTTTTCAATTTTTCTACAATTTTGTGGGGGCTGTAATTTGTGGGGGCCCCTAGGCAATGCCTAGTTTGCCTATATGGCAAATCCGGCACTGATTACATGTATGCAACTTTATCATCTTAAAGAGGCACTGCATGCAATTTTCATCGGTCGGTTGGAAAACGCTTACTCGCTTTTCGGTAGAAACAAAACTGCAAGGCAATCCCAATTTTTTCATCACTTTCCGCAATTTTCTTTCGCTGAAGTTTTCAATCGGTTCCTCGAGAACGTCACTGGTTTGTGATTGTTGGAAAAATGCGCGATCATATTCGTCTTCGTCACTGAAAAAATTCCCAAATTCGATAAGGGATTCGCTTAATTGCAAGCAGTCTATTTTTCAATTTATTATCCTCCTTAATTTGGGGAAGGAATGCTAGGTGTATAAAATGGATATATAATCCCTGTTAATCTAGAAACTGGTATCATAAAACCCGCGTAATACTGTAAAAGTACCACCAGAAAAGAATTGCAAGCCAAAATCAAGAACAATTATATCCTGTCTTAAATCTCGTTGCAAATAACAGAACAAAGGTTCTAAGATTATTTATTTAAAACCAGCACTTAGGACTAATGTAAAATCACCATAACTGTCCTCCCCCAGCATAAGACCAATGTACAAAGCAAGTATTGCATAGCCTACTCCAGGTCAATCCTTGTTATTTCGCAAATGATTTCAACATTTTTTCCTGTTGCGGGTGTGGTATCGACCTGAAGAACAAATGAAGCCAATTTCTTGGCTTTGCCAACATTGCCACTTTCTGCAACATCAGTCATTTTTACCAGTGCATGGAATGTTACTGAAACAATTTAAAAATGTGTGAAATTACAGCGCTGGAATCAAGCTACAATAAAAACAACTCTGTTAACTTTTGCTGTTAAGTCACTTAAATAGGAGCATGTTTTGTGATATCTGAGAGCAAATAGATGGCTATACGTGTTGAATATAAACCAATTAACTCACATAAAACGGGTTTATTTATAATACGGGAAAAAAATAAGCTAAAAAGAACAGCAATATTGAAAACAAATATTTACCTCGATTTATCGGGGGATGCAAATTACCTACCCAATATTAAAAAAAACCAAGTGGAATATCAGAATGGAAATATATAACCTACCAGATTTGGTACCAAATTTAGGCAATTTGGATAAGTTTAGTTCATATGTTAAGTTAGAATACTGTAGGTCAAGCTAAGTTAGATTAGGAAATTAGGTACGGTTAGGAACTGTTCCTTGTATAAATGAAATACATGACAGATGGTTTAGCATGGTCAAAGACAGTGGCCAAAATAAGGGACCCCAATCGTTTGGTTCGGTTCTAGGACATGGACTCACAAGGTGCACCCAAAAAGTGAAATTTCGCAAAGTTTATACACTAAAGTCTCATTTTTGTTAAAAAAAAATAAAAAAAATGCAAGGAACATGGTGAAAGATTCGTTCTTCATGTACATGATACATATGTGACATTTTTCACAAATGCAATGCCAGTTTGAACGAGATGACAACTTCTCTCGATCATGCTGTGTTAAGAGCCTATAGTATTTAACCGTGAAAGCAGCTTTACAATAAGCATTATAGAAATAATAACATTAATTAAGTATGAACAATTTTACCTTTCAATAGAATGTCACTCACAGAATAGCCCAAATATCGCACGTGCTTATCACAAATTTAGCAGACGCTATCTAGCGCTGTGTAATGTAATACAACCCCAATAGTGTAAATTCAATTCTAATCAGCAAAATTTTCAATTATAAATATTTTCGAGAAAATTTCAAGTTAAAAATCTTTCATTTACGTGTTTATGTCTAGACGGTTAAGCATTTATAGCTTGATTTAATTTATTATCGGCGTTCTTGTACACAGATAGAAAATAATGAGTAGGGAGCTTTCTTCGTACAACATACCATGCATCACAAACGTCATTTGAAGGCGGGAAATTTTGAAGTTTACAAAAGTCGAGGTTGCAATAAAAGTCACACAAAGTTGATAAAAATATTCAATTTTCTGAAAATACTGTAACTAAACAGTCAAGTACAGGTCAAGCAAGCTTTAACATACATTAAGTATAATTTATTATTAAATTTTGTATCATACTTAAATGAATGACCATATCCAAATAGCCGGCAATAGTGTGATAAGATGAAATTATCAAAACATTTTGTAAAAAGTATACTAATCATTTATTTCGTTCATTTGTGCTTGTTTTGCTACGAATTTTATTGCAATTGTTTTATTTTGAATGTATTTTTTATATCCCCTACCAAACAGCACATATAATTGTACATTCCCGGTAATTCGACCCTTGGTTATACGACACACTCATTAATCCGACACTTTTCTGAGTGCGAACTTTTTTTTCTCTTATACCACTTCTTGAATTACTGGCAGTTGAGCTATAATTCATCCTTTGTTTGTTTGTTACGTGTTTAATGTTACAAAACAAACTAGCATTACATAATTTTTAAGCCACACATTATGCAACAGGCGAGTACACATATACATGTACATGTACAATCAAATATTTAGTTGGCCTGCTGAAAGGTGTACATGCATCCGCAGTCTGTTCCGCTAATCCGACGTTTTTTTATAATCCGGAAGCGTATGCGTGTTCCCATAACAAGACAATTTCTAAGAAACCAGCTTCCGTTTCCATGTACAGAATTGATCAACACCAAACACATTATGCAGGATCCAAACTTGTCAAAACAACAAAATATACGATAATGTTCGTTCTATTTGATTTCGTACATGTGTATACAATTTCCAAACACTTATTTCGCCTACTTAAATCAAGATGTGATTTATTCATCACATATGGAGCTATTTCAAAACTGCATTTCAGTCATGCATCAATGCTTAAGCACGTGGTCGTTACGCTCTTGGCAAGGGCAGCACATAAAAAACCGTTCAACATTTTAATCACTATACATTGCTTAATTGTGCAATTAAAGCACACCATAAGCAGTTGCCCTATAATTGCATAAACCAGTAATTAGTTCATTCTGGTATCGTTTATTAACGTTACATTTTAGGTGTATTTTGAAATGTTTTTTTCCAAAACAGGACTTCCATTTCCACTTTCAGGTAACAGATTTTTACACCTCAGAAATGTCTTGATATAGCATTTATCTCTACCAACACGTTACACAAATAAAATCTAATGTTCCTGCTAACCTTGTAAATAATTTATCTGCCGAGTCAGCATGCTTCGATGTTTTCGAATACCCTACATTTGACACTTTTATTTTCACTTTATCATCCATGTAAAATAATGAAAATTATTTAATTAAACATGCTAATCTAGTTGACACCCCAATTCATCATTCCACCTATAGTCAATAAATGTGCAGTATAGGTCTACGTGTATAAAATGCATTATACATGTATGTATATTTGTATATATACACACATTACAATTGAAAAGACGAATTGAAAAAATTTCCAGAGCTTTGTAAGCTTATATGGAGAATAACAACACCGGAAATTGTATAGGCCTACATCTAACGGAGAAACTGTTTGTGCTCTCGTGTTATTTAAATTTTCGTTTGAAAAAATTCAACACAATGCGCATGATACATGTAATGTAGATATGCACATATGTACATAAAAATAGTTCACCAACTTTCATAGTTTGTTTTTAATAACACTATACCCATTGTGTCCTGGCACGTATAGAAACTGGCAAAGCGGTAATAAAAAAATTGAAGTTTACAAAAAACGTGTTTATAATTCATACTATTATTTGCATTTTTAAAAATACAGAAACTATAAAAGTTCTATCAATCACTTACACTTACGGTGACATTCAAGTTGCATAAAAGGTAATAATAAACCATATACGTATAACATACAAGAGTCTGAGTCTAGATTATTAGACATACAGTAATACCAACTAATGAAGCCTTAATGTGATAAAGAAAAATCAAACTTGGGGCGCCAACTGTCCCGATTTTCAAGAAACTGTCCTCTCCAGCACCTTCTTCACATTGAAATCTTCAGCAGTATTTAACGACATCTTATGAGATTTTTCAGAAGCTCAAAATAGATTACATGCACTTTCACTATTCATTGCTAATGCCTCATGTCCCTCTGGGGATACCAGACATTTTATGTCATATCTCTAGGGACATCATATATTCTCATCTTTCTGTTGACACGTCTACTAATCCCTTTCATTAACCTATAGCTTACAAACTTGAAAAGTTAACATGTGTAAAACAAAAGTATATCCCCTCCTCCTTGTCCACAATCCAGTAGATTGCCTAAACCCCTTTGGGGCCAACCTTACCACACCGGTAGTGCAGAACGTCGTTTAATGGCCATCCTCTACAACAGGTGTTTCATTATATATAACCTCTGGTGCTAGGATATAAATAGAAATGGAACATATCCCGAACAGAACGTATCGTCCTTGTCCACAGTCCAGCAGATTGCCTAAACCCCTTTGGGGCCTTCCTTACTCCACCGGAAGTGCAGAACATCGTTTAATGGACATCCTCCACAACAGGTGTTTCATTATATCCTCTGGCGCTAGGATATAAATAGAAACGGAACATATCCCGAACAGAACGTATCGTGACTAGGTTGTCCAATGCTAGTTTACAGCGTAGTATACACGCGCTAACCTTCAGGACAAAAATCGGGTCGAATTTTGCCAACCAGACATGCCTACTGATGGAGGCGTTGTAGGTGAACAAAATCACCAACCTACATCACATTCAGTGCGTCATGCTCCAGCCATGGAGTAATAAGGTGCTTTTACAGTCTCGATCGTTTTCCCCCATTCTAAAATGGCTCCACCGTACCACCACACCGCGATATTATTGTTTCTCTTGTCTGCCGGCTTCTGTTCACCATGTGCCGCAAAAGAGCACCATCGCCGCGGCAGTCCTACAGAGTCCAAGGCCTCTTCGATGGACTCCTCGTGTGGCTGCCGCATGGACAAGGCAACCCATGTCCTGTCCTGTTCCATGCTGACAGACATGGATGAGATTTGTTTGCCCTCTTTGGGTCGCAGTGGTTCCTCCGAGGAAGTGAGGACGATGTCCATCGTCCACTCCAACTTCACAGACTTCAGCCTGGCTTTCCTGCGGGAATTTCCAAGCCTGGAAAACATGACGCTTCGCGGGAACAACTTCTCGGGAATAATTCACCCGGCCCCGCCGGGTTCTTTAAACTTGTCCGCGCTGCTGGTGCTCGACGTTGGCGACAACCACCTCAGCAAGCTGCCTCGCGAGGTCCTCAGGATGTTTCCAGGACTCAAGATCCTCGACGTGAGCGGCAACGACTTGAGCACGTTGGACCCAAACCTCTTTGCTTCCAACAAGAAGCTCAGTGAAATTTACATGCACGGTAAGGGCATCAATTATAGTGCTTATTGCATGGCAAGGGGATTCCCCATTGCAACGCATGAAAGAACTGCAATGACATGTACACTGTACATGTATAGGCTGCATTAAGTTGATCGGAAAATGTAGCACGTGGTCATTTCCTCGAACAGTTTCCAACCCATCCAAGTTCGGCAAAGTTAAGTTATTGTTCGATTAGATTAAATCAGGTTGCATTGGGTACCGTAAATACTCGAATAAACCCCCGGGGTTTTATTTAAAAGTAAGAGACATTGACCCGGTGTTTATTCGAGACCAGGGTTCCTTATTAGCAATTACGCTCGTGAACGCGACCTCGGGATTATTCGGAGAATGGGGTTTAATCGAGCACGTATATAGTTAGGTTACATCGGGACGTAAGGTTAGATCAGGATAAGTAATGATACATCAGGATAAGTAAGGATACATCAGGATAAGTAAGGATACATCAGGATAAATAAAGTTACATCAGGATAAGTAAGGATACATCAGGATAAGTAAGGATACATCAGGATAAATAAAGTTACATCAGGATAAATAAAGTTACATCAGGATAAGTAAGGCTACATCAGGATAAGTAAGGCTACATCAGGATAAGTAAGGTTACATCAGGATAAGTACGGTTATAACAGTATATGATAAGTAAGGCTAGAATAATATGGTTACATTAGACCTTCTTCACACCAACGTTGATGTAGATCAACTGATGTGGATCAAGAAAACTTTCGCGTGTTAATTCACACCGAAGAACTCAGTTAAACTGGTCACATGACCTATATAGTATACAGGGCACTGTGTATACTAGTTCATGTGACCAGTTTAACTGAGTTCTGCGGTGTGAATTAACACGCAAATGTTTTCTTGATCCACATCAATTCTACATCAACGTTGGTGTGAATCAGGTGTTAGGATGAGTATATATAGTTAGATCAGGATAGGTCAAGTTAGATATGGGTTAACGTCAGTTTGTGAAACTGTCCTAGATCCTAACCAGCGGTTCTATAGGACAGTTTCCCCACGCTTAACCTATATCATGACCCCCAACTTCTTGACCTCCAACAAGAATCTCAAGAAAATTTAATAGCATGTACAGTAAGGACACGTGTGTGAATTATTCCTAGAACTGGCAATGGGGGACAGCTGATGTCTAGTTCCCAACAGACAGCATTTTAGGGTGATTAGGTAACCTCGCAATTGCATGTCAATAGTTAACAGCAATAAATGACCAAGGTGGCAGTTTTACAGTCAGGTTCGGTTAGGCCTTAGGTTAGATTAGCGGAATCTTTTTTTACGCAATAATCCTAGAACCCATTTGTACCTCCAAGGGCCCCAATAACACATATAGCATTGTTTGCTGACTGCAGGGTATACCGTGCGTCAGATTTAACGGGGGGGGGGAAAAAAATAAAGTGTAAATTGATTTGTAATTTTATGTCCCCTTGCTGAAAGTTTTAACATGACGGATATTGACATTATGTTTCAATAAATTTGTTTGTTGTTGGTAGCATATGTTTATAATCTTTCGGCAAAAAATCAATAATGATCAAACAAGGACTCCAATCTTGTTTTTCTTCCGTTCTTTAGTAGTACCTAGAAACGTTTTCAGACAACAAATATGAAATAAACCAGAAGCTTGGCTTTTTATGAATTTAGAATGAACTGGAAAATGTTTAGAACTTTGAACTCTTATTAGATAGGGATGAATCCCCCCCCCCCCACTTTAGTTCAGTTACTTCGAATCAGTTGCTTAGAATAGAATGGGTACTCAATAGCCCAGAACATTTTATTTTTTCTCGGATAAATTTCTCAAATAGCTTTGCATGTGTGCGAGTGACGTCATTTCAACTGATCTATACATCTATCCCTAACACCTTCTTCACACCTACCAAATCAAGAGTCCTGATGTCCGTTAGTCTTGATAGAGTTGCGCGAATCCAATCA
>JAQGCC010004333.1:0-13354 GCA_034698905.1 Xestoiulus laeticollis | reverse complement strand
TAATTTATGCAAAACTAAATTAAAACAAATATAAATAGGCAATTGGCCCATTGAAATGTGCCCCAGTCATGCTGTTTAAAAGTGCCCCACAATGCATCACGAGGCTTAGTGCTTTCAATGACCATGTGGAAGTGGAATATCTTAAATGCAGCTGACAGTCCATAAAATAGGCCATGCAAAGAACTAAATATAGGTATCATTGTAACCAATCCTTAATTGTAAGAAATAGACCCCTGTTAAATATTGTGCACTTCATATTGAAAAATGAGTTTACCTTGCTGTCTAAAAACATGAAATCTAGCAGAATTTTGTGTGCAGTAATTCCACCAACTTGAAACTATATCGAAATATGTAGTTTTTGTTGCTGCCACATAAACATTTGAAATTCATTTTAAAGAAACACTGTCTGCAATAATCTTAATGTTCAAATGTGCCCCACTCTCCCCTACTATTTATTCATTGCACGCGGAATTAAAATATGAGTAAATTATATAATAATGTTTCGATTTTTAAAATTTTCAGTCCATATCCAGCAATGATACCCGAAGTGAGACTCCAGATTCCTTGGGTTCTTTATCCCCATGTGATTCCACTCCGAGTAGCCCTGATTGGGACCCTCAGCCTGGCAGTGTGTCAGTGTCATCCAGCCAAGGGTACCATTCTCACCCCAGAAACAGTCCTAACAGTCCCACGCCTTCATTCGCCACAAACATGACAAATAATGTGAATAAGCAGTCCAAGACATCGAAAAGCAATAATGGGAGGTAAGATTAAGTCCCTTAATTCTTACATAAGAGGGTTAAACTACCAGTATTGCATTCATTATGAGCTTTTTTAGTGTCTTATAAAGATATTTTTGATGTAATTCTTCATAGTACAAGTGACAACAACGATTATTTAACATCTGACCAAGAGTGGGAAAAAGTGAGGAGACCTCCTGATGGAAGTGCAAGTGCGCCTTCTAGCAACTATGAACCAAATACCAAACTTCCAACAAATGCATCCATGAAAGAGTTTCCCTTTTTAAAAGCTAATCGAAATAAATACGACCAGATTGCTAAAAGTATCGAAGCTGGTTCTGGTATGTTGCTCAAATTTATTTTCCTCGTTTTTATATACAGCGACTCTCGATATAACGAACAGAGTGGTATGTCCCGACCAAAATGCCTATGCCTCTCACGAATTAGCCTCTCGGTATATATAACGTTCTGTGTAAAGAACCGCTCGATATAACGAACGGTATCCCACAATACTAAATGACTGTTTATAACGAACGGCATTTCGGTGTGACGAAGAACATCCCGCTGTTTCGTAAGATTCCTATTTTCATTGATTTTAAGGATTGGTTTTTTAAAAGTTAGTATCTTAAAACATTCTAACAAAAGCAATTTTAATGTGTTGACTCCCATCCCTTTGGCGTTCGTTACATTGAGAGCTGACTGTACCTAGTTTTTTGAGTTTGAATTCTACCATGCATTTCTTATTGTCACAGGGATTGAAACTTTCAAATTTAAAAACATTGGATCTTGGTACGGTGGTGCTCGGGGCTTGGACATTTCTCTGCCTAGTCATTTAGAAATATCAGAGAATGATATATCAATCGATGTTAGGGATGAAGGAGATCAGGTATTTAAACAGTTTTTAACATAGTTTGTTTATCACAAGAATTACAAATTAATTTTGATTTTTAAAAAAATTCAGGAATGGGATTTTGAATATATTGGTTCCGATGCTGCGGACGAAGATTTGCCCGTAAGTATTTTATCCTGATATCTTACCAGTGGGAAAATTGGTTCGAAACCTGGTAAAGTTAAGAAAGTTTCACTTCTAAGAAGCTTCTATTTGAGCCAGTATGCATCTCTTTTTTTTAAGGCTGCTTTTTCTGTGCTGCTGCTTTTGAACAGCACATGCAGCACGTGCATTCCATTCCATGTGCATTCTATTTCACGTGCATTCCATTTCACGTGCATTCCATTTCACTTACATTCCATTCCACGTGCATTCCATTTCACTTACATTCCATTCCACGTGCATTCTATTCCACGTGCATTCTTTTTCACGTGCATTCCATTTCACTTGCATTCTATTTAACGTACATTCCATTTCACGTGCATTTTTATTTTTTTGAATGTTCCTTTTTTGAGCAATTTTTTTTATTATTGTTCTAATGAATTTCAACTGAAGCAGTTCATAGTTTTTTCCACTCAAATAAATAGTTATTTCTCGTTTCAACTTTCAATGTTATTTATGGATACTCAACATTGGTCAAACAAATATCTATGTGTTTTGTCCTAGCTGATTACGAGCACCCTTTTACAGATTTTTGTGTTTTGATTTTAAATTATGTGTGTAATAATGATTTAAATTAAATTATGTGAAATGTCGAACGTTTACAGAATTTCCGATGCGTGGCCGATAAAGCCGGAACGACGTATGTCATCGATCTCGGCAATGAGGATGTGATCAAGATACAAAGCCTGGCTTGCATAGAATTCGCAATTATAGCAGATTTATATAAAATCCAGGTTTTTAGGAGGAAAGGAAGGAAAAAAAGAAGGAAAGATGGTGAGGATATGATTTAAATGCATGAATGCGAATATTCAAAATTTTACGCTATCAAAATACATTTTTAATTTTATTTCTGACTAAGTTTTAAATCTTGTTGGCATGAGTCTGAAAATTTTAATAAATCCAGCGTTTAATTGTTTTTATTATAGAAAATTCAGTTTTTGGAGTACCGTTGACGACGTTGATTCAGCGCGATCGCAGACTGTCTCCCAAGTGTAAAATTCCTCTTATTTTGGAAACGGTAAGCATTTTTTTCAAAGTTTTAAGAGCAATTTTGTGTTAAGATTTTTTCCAATATGAAGTTTTGTTTATTTTCAGATGTTAAATCATTTGGAACGATCTGGATTCAAAGAGGAAGGGATTTTGAGAGTTCCCGGATCATCACATAAGAAAGACCTTTTAAAGATGGAGTTGGAGCACAATTTCTACGGCAATCCACCATCTGTGTCAAAGGCTTTTCAAATGTGCTCCACGAATGACGTCATTGCCATTTTAAAGTACTTCATCAGGGAGTTACCCAATCCTTTATTCACCAACGATTACATCGATGCTTTTTTCCAGTTGGAGTGTAAGTTTTTGATGAATCCCCGGTTTTTAGTTTAATACACAGAAGTGCAGACACAGCTCAAATCTTTAAATCTAATGAAAATCCAAATTATGTCATTAATACTAAAATCTGTTCATTTTTTAGGCATTACGGATAACATGGACCAATTGAAGGCAATGAAGCTTCTCGTTATGCAGCTGCCGGAAGTTCACCGTAACACGCTTTGGGTACGTAAATCAAGACACGTATCAATCTACGGTAGTTGAAAACCAAAATTTAGCTGAAATGCATGTTTTTCTCTTCGATTTGCAGGCTTTGCTGTCGTTTTTATCGAAAATAGCCGATAACGAGAAATACAATCGCATGAGTCTGCAGAACGTGGCGATGATAATGGCACCGAATCTGTTCCTGGCAAAAACCATAAGGAGGAACGATCCCAAGAGAGATCTGGTCACAGAAATGAATTTGGCAGCATCCACGTGCAGACTTACCAAGATTATGATCAAGTACAGAGACATTTTGTTCACCGTGCCGGGTTTCATGCTCAAGCAAATCAGGACGCAACACGAAAGCGCGGTTGTTAGGAGGAATGCCAAAGAAAATAACAAGCCGGTTAGTATACGAGGCTGTTTTAATTTCATCTCTCGATATAACGAACAGAGCCAAAATACATATACCTCTCATGTATTAGCGTATCGCTATAACAAACCTTTTCTTAACAGAAAAAATGGCTCTTGAACAGGAGAACTAAAGCTGACATCTACAGGAAAATTAATAACGAGGTAAATTTAAATAGTTTTACTTGGTCTTGACTGTAAGACTTAAATTATGTGAGAAATGTATTTTTAGAGGAATAGTTTTGGATGACTTTTTAGTGTTTGCAACACTCATAAATGAATTTTTTTTTTAAAAAAAAGGTCGATTTTCAAGCTGGCATTATAAGGGTTCAGGCTCCTCAATTCAACGTCTTGCATCTTCCCATATTGCTCAAAGCCACTACTTGCGCCGGCGATGTCGTCTTACATGTCCTGAAGAGCATCGGACACAAGACAACTCCACCCGAAGAGAGACGAAGAGTCCAAGGAAGAATGGAATCAAGGAGGTCAGGAATTATTAAATAATTTAAGGCTGAACTAAACACCCACTTTTCCTATGGGCAAATCTCTTGACGAGCCCAGCGCATTTTTTAAATAAAATTCTGGGAAAAAAAAAATTGGTGAAAATACTGTGTTCATAGATCTAGGGCATAGAGACGATGTTTTTTTATGAAAATAACCCTTAAATTTTAAATTTAATAAATAAAATCAGAATTTTAAATTTCACGGGGATCTCACGTGGCTTAAGTTTTTGATGCCACCTGGTGTCAGCTACAGGCGTTTTTCGGAATTTGAATTTTGTTAAAAATGCTCATGCATTTCATGCGGTCGAGCATGTTACGAGATCAGCAAATTAATTATACGAATTAAGGTGTGTATTTTTATTTTAAAGGTATGAATTATTAACGTCACTTTAATATTAGAGGGATTGAGCACGCCTCCCTTAATGCCCCGTCAACTGATTTACCTTAACGAGAATGCATTGGAAAAACATATAGTGCTGTCAATGTGGTTAGCATTAAGGGAGCATTAAGGGATGCGTGCTCAATCCCTCTAATAAGCAATTAATCGAAACGCAACTATAAATTGCAGGTAGCTTACTCCAGGTGGCAGCCAAAAACCATGCAAAACACCCGCGAAATTTAAATAAAAAAACTAATTTATTAATTTTAAAAATAAGCAGACATTTTCATAAAAAAAAACATGGTCTCTGTGCGCTAGATCTATGATAACAGAATTTTTACCAAAATTTTTCCACAGAATTTTAATTAGAAACGACACTTAGCTCGTCAAGAAATTTACCCATGGTTAAGGGTGTATTTAGTTCCGCCTTAAACACTGCATTTTCTAAAAATTAATTTCAACATTTTTGTTGTTGTCACGCGTAGGGCCTTTTCTGAAATTTATCCTAACGGCAGCATCATTTGCACGATGAGCGTCTCCGATGCCGAATCCGTAGTCAAAACACATTACTTATACGAAGTCGGAGGCAATATAGGTAAGAAAACTACGTTTTTTACACAAAAAGTGATGCCGTACGAGATATTTACCAAACACCGTGAATTTTAGGCGAAAGACGACTTCATCAGGACACTTCGGTAATAGCGGTCTATCAGGAGAACCCGAATGCAGAATGGGTCATCAGATGTCACCATCCACAACTGTAAATAAATCCTGCTCAGTTTTTGATGGAAGAAAGGGTTTATTTTTGAGAGGGTCTTTAAGCCCATGTACACGCAAGTGGAACATTTTCATGGATTTAGGGATATTATTCATTTCGCAGCCGATTAAAATGTTACGAGAAGTCTTTTTCGCTTACTTTTTCAGTTAAATTCTTTGGTTTTGATTACAAAATTCATGAATTTGTTTCACCATTGCTGGTTTTGGGTTTAAGGATCGCCTTGAAATAAAATAACTAAGGACACTTTGGTTTTGCACGGTGTCGGAGAGGCACTTGGGGTACATGTTATACATGTGAGTGTGTTTTAAGTCAGGTAAGACAGTTGCTATATAAACACTGTCCCGTTTTTTTGCAAAGATGGATATTTTGGTAACACCATTAATTTACTAAGTTTTCAAACAGAATTGCACTGTTCACCATGCATCTCTTTGCATTTTTGTTGCTGTTTCGTATTAATATATGTGTTGTCTTATTTGAAATTCAACGTAGTTGTAAATAGTATGTATGTATTGCATGTAAATAGTAATAAATGCATCTGTTACATGTTTTGGTTTAAACATATGAGTTTTATTTCTTTTTGAGATTTGTTATATGATATTGTTGAATTTTCAGCTAAGGGGGGTCAGGGAAAAATGGTTTAAAAACTGGGAAAGTCAGGAGGATTAAAATTTCATTTCTGTTGGAAACCTGTTATAAAAATATTAATTAAAATTTGCTACATAATGTAGTACAGGTGGGACAATTGTAATATTTTGGTCATAAAATGGCCTCCTTTACCATTAGTTTGATTTGAAGGCGCCATTTTAGGGCTTGTGTAATGACCTTAGCATTTCGTATTTTAAGCACGTGACATAAATCGACCAATGAGATCGTTTGGAAATGCACGTGTCGTTGGTCACGTGCTTGGGCAGCTGGCTGTAATGTTGGCAAGCTAGCATAGCAGTAGTGCATTGCTGGAATGCTCACTTTCGCATTACATGCACATTGTGATCTATATCAAGGGGCAGCGAGCTACCACACAATTAACACAATACATGTGCTATATAGGTGGCTATTTTAGGCAACACGTGCTCAACACGTGCATCCGTTACGAATGTTGCGCGTGCGTTCTATTCGTTTTGCATACCATTGTATGCCATTTTTAAATTGTTGAGTCTTAATTTGCAATATTCATCAATCTAATAACGGAAAATAAACGAAAATGGGCTCCAAAACTCAGGTCAGACTAATATTTACTCATTTTAGGTTAGAATAGAACATAATTATGGCTTGAAATCTGAACTTGGTATAATAGGATCGTCGTTACAAGTCCAATCAAACGTATTCTACGAAAAATTGAGTTCAGAAATTAATGTATTATATATTATTCATTCATCAGCATTTCATAAAGATTCATTTAATAAAATAGTCTCCATTAGTAAATTTACTAATATCATTTACTACATTTGCCAGGAATGGGATTTCCAGTACTGGGCTCCTGCCGATGTAAGTCATTTCATCCGTTTTTGCTAAAGTGCATACATGTACATGTATTTTCAAAAGACAATCGTCCACAACAACAAAAATTGCGAAATATTCTGTGCTGATTTTTCAGGTATTTGAATCCATCCGTCAGTCCCCACCTTTACCAAACCTCATGTCTTTGTCGCCTAGAGAGCGACAGAAAGTAGGCAAATTAGCAAAACCTGTGTTCACTCGTCTGGCTAACAAATACAAAATTAAATTTTCCCGAAGGAAATTCAATTTGCAAGATCGTGACGCGATAGGTAACTCATTCAATTTCTACAAATTTCTTTGGCCAAATTTACTCAATTTTGCTGACGATTGCAGAGTTCATGGGCAAAGAATCCGTTTTCGGAGTGAAATTGAAAACTCTGATATTAAAAGATAGAAAGATCATGAATACGAGCGGTGACATTCCACTTGTTGTCAAGATGGTAAGCCAAAACAAGATTCCGATATATTTAAAAGATTATTTGAACAATTCATCGCTCCTTCGCAGCTTTTCGACTGCTTGGACCACCACGAGTACAACGTCCCTGCACTGATGAAATTACCTGCAGAAGAAACAATGGCCAGGGAGATGAAGCAACTGATGGCCACTGACTTCTACTTCCAAAGAGAAAACATCGAGAAACAGCTGAAGGAAAGCTCACCCCATACTGCAGCCCACTTACTCAAGTTCTTCATCAAGTCCTTGCCTGGGACTATCTTCACCAAGAAATTTGCAGATGCTTTTGGCCGGCTAGGAGGTAGGTTAATTGCAAGGACTGACAGGGGAATTAAATAGTCAATTACGGAAAAGCGATTGTGTTAAATACCATGTTTTTGAGATGGTCTGGAGGAATTTTGAATACGGTGAAATCTGTGAATAGCGCACCCGATAGGGACCGAACCATGTGATGTGCTATAAGAAGGTTCAACTAAAGTGAGGACCTAAAGTGAATCAGACATTATCATCCTAATGAAGATGCACAAATATATATATATGTTGCTATTTTAAATGGTTTTTAACATAAACAAAACCGAAAAATACGTATGGAAAACAAATTATACGCTCGTATATACAACTGCATCTATGTAGATGTAGCCATTTTTACTTTATATTGGGTGTACATGCATGCGTCTAAATGGTAAACATGCATTCACTATGCTAATGTATTTTATTTGACATTTATCGCCCTCATTTTGGGATTTCCCAGTGGGTGAAATTTCATTGTTGCATGCATTGGCGTACACTCTTCGCAGGTAAAATCGGGATTTTGTCCCAAGAAACCATTGCGCAAGTCGCGTTTGGCAGGGAATACGCTATATAGAGGTAGTTTTTTCAATAAAATCGATCCGTGCCGACTGCGAGGGTGCGTTACGCCCAGGTAGTACGCTATATGGAGGGCTCTTATTCGCAGGTTTCACTGTAAAAGTTATAACTTTTGAAAAAATTGAATCGATATACATGTACATGTATGCATGTTTCAGAAATTGGAAACATGGAAGATCGATTGAGAGCCATGAAAATGCTGATTTTTCGACTCCCAAAAGTCAATGGCAACGTGCTCCACGTAAGTGTGGATCTAATTGATAAAGATCTGGATTGTTAAATCTCTTATGGATTTTAATTAAAAATTCCCAAACTTTTTGGAAGGTTGAGCAAAATCATGTCCCAACTAAACGAGTGACAACATGTTTTTTCGCGCGCGTGTGTGTGTGTGTGTGTGTGTGCAGGGCTTGTTGTCTCGCCTCCAGAAGATTGCATCCAACCAAGATTACTCCAAAATGGACGTGGATGACATTTCTCGCGTCTTCACCTCATGCCTGTTCGAACTGAGCGCCAAGAAGCTGGCTAAGATGGGAGACAGGCGTCTGGAGGACAATCCGCCATTCTCAATCACCTCCATGCTAGTCGTCAACGACGACATTCTCTTCACCGTGCCTCCTTTCATTAACGACGAACTGCTTGGAAACAAGTTTTACATCTAGATGAGGCCCTTAATGCAGGTGAGTAGGCCCTGCTGCTGCATGGACACTGTTAAGGCAGGGTGCATGCATTCCCACCAAGATGGCGAGCATGTGGTACTATAGCGACTTTATGGCATACGCTGCAATGTCGCCTTATTACCACGTGATCGCCATTCCGTTGGGTAAAAACATGGTGATATAGTGCTTTCACTGATTCTGGAATCAATTAATGTCTTTAGGAATCATTCCAGCTGATAGCACTATGTTTTACGCTTTATCTATTCTAGAATAATTCTCGATTTTAATGAGTTCTGAATGGTATCGAAAACAAGATGTTCGAGTGCAATCATTAATTCCAGAATCATTCCAGAATGAAACGATTCTTTAATCGCTGATAGCACTATGTTTAACCATTTCTCTTTTCTAGAATCATTCTTGATTTTAATGAGTTCTGAATGGTATCGAAAACAAGATGTTCGAGTGCAATCATTGATTCCAGAATCATTCCAGATTCATTCTAGAGTAAAGCGATTCTTTAATCGCTGATAGCACTATTAGCACTATGTTTTTATACCTTTAGGGGGTTTTTACCCTTAGGGCAAAAAAGCATAGTGCTATCAGTGATTAAAAAATCGCTTAATTCATTCTATAATGATTCCTAAAGACATACCCGCGATTCGCGATGCACCCGCACATACAGCATGGCGGTGCATCAAAGAATAGAGCATCGCATGAATCCAGGACAAAAACGAGTTTGTCTTTTCTAGAATCAATCAGTCTTGATATTAATGAGTTCTGATTGGTATCGAAAACAAGATGTTCGATTGCAATCATTGATTCCAGAATCATTTCAGATTCATCCTAGAATAAAGCGATTCTTTAATCGCTGATAGCATTATAAGCACTATGTTTTTACCCTTATATATTCATTTTTGTTTTAGTTTTAGGATCTTAAAGAAAGGTACGAGAAAGCGCCATCGTGTAAAGAGACATTTCGAGAAGGGATATTGGATGTTAAATTATAACGTAAAAATTTTAGTAATAAATTAAATATGAACAAGCTTGTTTTGATGTGGATTGATGAACACGTTTTTTGGACACCCCTACTACAATGTACAATCTGCAGCACGTGCGTTCATTTAAAATTTTTGGCACGAGAATTCCTTTCTTGTGTTCCATTTATTCATTTTGGAGATATCAAAATTTGCAGTTGGTTTTATTTTTTGTCTTAACTTCTGATTTTTTGTAGAAAAAAACCCAAAAATGGCTGCACATAAGGTAAAATTTAGCAGCTAGAATAGCTTAGAATTGTTTTAGTTTCAGCGTGAATTTTGTCTAAAATAAGCTTGTTTTTAGCATGTTGATTTGAGATTTGTGGAAGCTATAGCGTCAATGTTCCAATATTCATTTTTTTTTTTGGATTTTTCTATCATGGAATTTTCAACTGCCTTGCAGTTTTGAAATGTTTATTTCATTCGTTGAGTTTACTTTTACTTATATTGCTAGGAATGGGATTTCAAATATGCGGAATATTCAAAATCAGGGAAGGTAAGTGAGAAAGTCTAGCTGCTGCTGATGTTGAAAAACATCAACTCCCACAGCAGATTCTTGTCAAGTTGTATCGTGTTTCAGGAATTTGAACCCGTTGGAGGTATAGAAAAACACCATATACATCACTACAGACCAGAAGAACGGGAAAGACTTCGCAAACTGGCGCAGAAGGAGCTGGATGAACTGTTTCAGGAATATGAACTTACATATACCAGGAAGAAATACTTCTTGAGCGGTATTAGAGACGAAGGTAACATACATTTCTAGTGTATTGTTACTTGTTTACTCGTGTAACGGCCACACCCAGACTTGACTCTTTTGCTTGCTATATCCTTGATTGCGCTTGTCCACTACCCTTTCCGGAATGTGCCCATGCCTAACCACACCCCGAGACTCTAAAAGCCCCGGCTAGCAAAAGCACTAGGCTGTTTCCGCGCGGTTGGATAGCCTCAAACAGGGCTTCTAATTATAATAAATTTTCCCACGAGATAAGAATATCAAAAATTATATTAGATATTTCTAATATTATTTTTTCTATTATAATTAGAAGCCCTGTTTGAGCCTAGTCTGGGCAAGGGCTTAACCCTTCGTAGCCCATGACAGTGTCTTCGGCTATATGGAGGTGCAGTCAAGCGGACATGCTTCAGGATATGTCACCACATAGATGATGCATAGATTCTTGAACAGCAGTCTCATCCGAGATATTCTCAACGATTTCAGATTACTTCGGCAGAAATTCCGTTTTCGGGGTTCATTTACAGGCTTTGCTACACGCGGACCATAAGCACGATCCGAGAGCCCGCATTCCTATATCTCTACACATGGTAAGTGGACAAGGGCATCCATGTGGTCATTCTAGCACGAGTATCTCCAAGAACCTCTTTTTTTTCTCACTCTGTGAAAGCTGTTTAAAAGCATGGACATGCACGGTTACAAGACCGAGGGAATCATGAGTCGCTCGCCTGCAGATAGCTTGTCCAAGGAAGTGAAAAGGATGATGGCCTCCAATTTCAACGGCCTGGAAAAACGCATCCAGCATCTTCTGAGTAACAATTCGATCCATCTGACGGCGGACATCCTCAAGTTTTTCTTGCGCTGCATACCGGAATCCATCTTCACCATCGATTATCTGGATGCTTTTTTGAAACTTTCCAGTAAGGATATGGATATGTTTTGTTTGAACTTTGGCACCGAGATCAAGAATTCAATCTTTTTTTTTTTCGTGGCACATGTATATAAATTCCAGAAATCCAAAATAAGTTCGACCGCTTAAAAGCCATGAAGTTGCTCATCTTCCTGCTGCCGGAAGTCAATGCCAACGTACTCCACGTAAGTGCAAGATACTGTCAGGTGTTTCGGTAAAACCACTTAGGATGGTCAGTGGCCTATAGCTTTGCAGTAATCGATATATGATTGCTCCTCATTTTGCAGGACTTTCTGTGGCGTCTCCAGAGAATCTCAGCAAACGAAAAGCACACCGGAATGGACACGGAAGCTTTGTCTCGCGTGGTCACCTCGTCTCTTCTCTACGTCCGTCAGAGCCAAGAGGACCTAGAAGGCAGGATGATTGAGTATTCTCCACCTTTCAACCTCACGGTCATGCTCATCGATAGCGTGGACGTCTTGTTTAACGTGCCTCAATTCATGCACGACTCACTCCATCGCAGAAGGAGAGGCATGAAAGCCACCGGCAGAACGGTAAGATGGTCCCACATATAGCCTTAGGGGCCGTCAGGTCATAAGGTTATAAAGATGCTTATTACTAACAATTATTCTTGTGAAATATCAATGGCAATTTTTAAGACGTTCAAACCTGGGGAGGGGGGGGGGGCGTGATTTTTGGTAAAAGTAGACAAGGGGTAAGGGAGTCTATAATCTCCAAAAATCACTATGACCCTTTAAGGGTATATGCTAACTCTTGTCAAAATCTTAGACAGGTAAATCTTAAGTATACTTTTCTGAATACTAAGTATAGTAAGTTGTCCAAAAAAGTGCACTTCGTATACTAACTGAAAATCAAGTATACTTTAAATTCCTAGTATAACTGTAGTTTACTGTAGTGTATGGCCCTTTAAGGGCATATTGCTAACCCATGTCAAAATCTTAAGTGTACTTGGTATTTAAAGTAAATCTTAAGTATAAATCTTAGACAGGTAAATCTTAAGTATACTATGTTGTCCAAAAAAGTGCACTTAGTATACTAACTGAAAATTAAGTATACTTTAAATTCCTAGAATAGTTTACTGTAAAGTGTACTTAGAAGTATAAGAAAGTATACCACTAAGTTGTTCAAAAAAGTACACTTAGTATTCTTTACCAAGTATACTTTCATTTTGACTAGGGAAATCCAAAACTAATGCCCTAAATGCCTGCCATGTAAATACTCATATATTTGATGTTAATTTGATAAAATATGCTCATCGAGTCTGTATACATGTACTGTACATGTATTTGAAGGAAATATCTCGTTGTGCTAAATTAGGAAATATCAACGTGTACTTCCAATATGGTTTTAATTAATTTCAGATCAATAAAGCCTTAAGCAGGTTACATCACCGTTCTAGGAGATGAGTATTTCGTCAGGAGATGAAAATTAAGGCACTTTTCAAACTAAGTTTTTAATGAATTTTGAAATTTAATTAAAAATTGAACAATTGAAAATGTATATTTTTTATTCGTTTCTATTTCAGAATTCAGAAAATAACAAGTCATTTGAGCTTATCGAGTTGGCTTAGGAAAAAAATCGATATGGGATGAAAGACGACAAATTATTCTGTCCAAAAATCTAGAAAAATAAAGCGAAAATAACGTAAAATTTTAATATTGTCAGTTTCATTAAGGCTGAACTGCACACTCCCATTCCTATGGGGAAATTTTAAAACATACTTTTAAAAAATCTACTTGTTATAATACAAAAATAAAAATTGATAAAAATGCAGTATTTTTGTAGCTACT
>JAQGCC010004332.1:0-13359 GCA_034698905.1 Xestoiulus laeticollis | reverse complement strand
AATTTTGATCATGCAGTAGCTACAAAAATACTGCATTTTTATCAATTTTTATTTTTGTATTATAACAAGTAGTTTTTATAAAAGTATGTTTTAAAATTTCCCCATAGCAAAACATGCAGTTCAGTTCCCCCTTAAAGTCACTATTTAGGGCCATGCTTTCCAAAATTAATGGCAAGATGGCGCTAGGAGCGCAGAAAAATAGTGTAGCAATTTTTGAATTTCTTTGAACTTGAACTCCAAGAATAATCGATGTGATTCCCACTTATCTGGCTTTTTTTTTGTGTATGAAGGTGAAATATGCTTGGAACTACTTGCCTTCACAGTTTAAATTCGTTTTGTTAGAAGTTTAATGGCTCTTCAGATAGCCTGCACAAGACCTGTAGAACAAACGCATTTCAAAGTTTTTAAATTTATCTGACCTTGAATTTAATTTTGAAATATTTCGGACAAATCGTTTACTATCGTCGTTAATTTGGACGTTATTTTGCTAGGTAAGTAGTTGTTTTTAATCATATTTCGATAATTAATTCTTGTTTTTGAAGAAAAGCTTCGTGTTTGGACCGTTGTTTAGTTAGCGTGTCTGGACATGTTAAAATTTCTGTTTTTCCGCCCATTCATGAGATTTCGAAATATAAAAATACAAAATTTAGCTAGTTTGAAAATAAATAATAAAAAATACAATTGTATTAATAACAACAACTACAATAGTAACCGTTTAAAACATTTTAAATTGCGAATAATTAAAAAAAAACTAATATCAAATATGGATTGTCATTCGTGTACATATGTACAGTTTTTTTGTACATATTATACATCATGTACAGTACATCTTATTATTAGAATTCTTATAACCAAAGATGTTTTCAGATTTGTAACTTTTTTTCAGAATTTCAAAATTTTAAATTGTTTCTAGGCCTAAATTGATGGTATTTAAATGTCACATTAAATGAATTTAAAACTTAAAAAATCAACCTGATATTAAATACAGAAGTCTTGCTACATTTGTAAAAAAAAACAAAGTATTTTGTCTTACTGGAATTATGCAGGACTATTTTTTTATTGCATTATGTATCTGTCTGAAACATTGAAACGTGAATAGCAGAATGAAACCCAAATGTCATGATTATGATGTTTAACTTTTGGAAGGTATCATTAGAAATTCTAATTACCGTTATGAAGGAACATATAACTGGAATTTCACTTTCATTTATTTAGATAAAACAATGATTGCATATAGAATAAATCTATCACAAAAAGAAATAAACCGGAGTAGGACAGTTTTATTGTTTTTTCCACGGTTTCAATTCGTACCCTGACAGTTTAAATTTTTTGAAAATATATTCCATATCTATTGCAAATACCTTAGATTTCTTCATTTCTGCCAAAATTTAAATTTCAAAGGACAATAGTGCGACCCGAATTCCGTGATTTGGCAAGTTTTGCAAAGTTTTTCGTACCAAGTTTACCAACTTTTTTTATCCTTGACCCAGAAGAGACTTGCGCTCTACTGGAACAATTGTTGAAACGTGAAGATACACCTGTAGGTGACATATGAGGTAATAAACGACTCAGAGCCGGATTTCATGCCAGATTAGTTTTTAAAAAATAGTTTCCACAGTTCAAATTCTTCACTTGGATTTTCAGGAGTTTATTAACACAAAAAAAATACAATATAAACTATACTACAAAATTATATACACTGTAGTCACGAAATGATCTTTACTACAAATAACAAAGCATTGTCATGGTGTCATGGCATTAAGCGTAAACCATGGCATAATAGCATAAAATGCATCTTAAGTAAACTTTTGAAGGTTTCTAAGGGTAAAAACATAGTGCTAGAATGATTCCTAAAAACAAACCTGCGATTTGCAATGCACCCGCACATAGCATAACAGCGCATCAAAGAATAGAGCATCACATGCTTCTAGTATGAATCCAAGACACAAACGAGCTTGTTTTTTCTAGAATCATTCTTGATTTTAATAAGTTCTGAATGGTATCGAAAACAAGATGTTCGATTGCAATCATTGATTCCAGAATCATTCCAGAATCATTCTGATAGCACCATAGCACTATGTTTTCACCCTTACTATAAAATATGCTTTATTTTTTCTAATACATTTCCTAATAATTAATCCAAAAATGGCTAAAATTTTATAAGCTGCATGCCCCAGTCATAGGCTAAGGCCTATATCGTATAACGGTGCTTAATTTAGATCACGTGTTCAGTGGTCATATTCTAACGGCGCTTCATTGAAATGCCACCCCACCAGTAGGCTTATGGGAAAACGTATGTAAATTTAAATATTGGATAATTATTCGTTTTGTGGTTGCCTAGATTTCTGATGAAATATCTTTTTTTAATGTCATGTTTTTGGGCTAATTTTCGCCTATTGACCAAATGGGGATCAAACTTTCCTAGCTGTTATTTCTTAGCTTTTAATAAAAAAAACATAGAACAGTTTACTGTATTTCAAATGAATATTTCAATTTCCTTATATAAAACATGATATAAACACGTTGACTCCCTGTTTTTGGAACTTTGTAAGCACAGCAGGCTTAGGGAAATTTTTAACCTCAAAGCAGTGAAGGAAATCATTTGCTTAAATTTTCGTAGATGAGTAATCAACCTAATCTGTCTTGGCGTAGTCAATTTGTAGGTGTAGATTAGAATAACTACTATAACTAGGAAGTTATCTCTGTAAAGTTTTCCCATCGCACCTACACCTATGTTAAGTTTATCGTTTTTTAATTGACCTCTTTAGCCAAATGGGACAAACGTTGTTGAACCCTAATTGTTAGATGGTTAAGACAAAAACATTTGGGCTAACCGTTAGAAAGTTTTGCTCTATCTCCATTAAAATGTTCCGTTTTCTACATCCGACTTCTACTTCCTGGTCAGCTTGATATCACGGATGGATAATCACACATGCAGATGTCTAGACCAGCGTTTCACAACTTTATTACAGTCAAGAAACCTTTTATTTTATTTTATGCACAATATAAATGTACATGGAATCCCTTTTAATACTTTTTGGTATGTTATACCCACGTTTTACGAATTCTGCATAATAGTTTCTGCAGAAAATGCACTCTGATATTTTTCTGCTCATTATTTTTGTATGGGCCTAACTAAAATTACCGAAATTGAGTACGAAGGGTTTCTTGTTTTAAATTCGCAATTAATTTTTTTGTTTTCATACAATTTTAAGCATCGTTAATTAAATGCCCATTTGATAACGAATTATCCAGGTGCTGTCATGGCGTTCTACCGCTGGCCTTTCTGGGGCATGGTTCTCCTACTGCTGACCTTCATTCTGCAGGCGCCCCTTGGGGCAAAAGCCACCATCTTCCTAAAGGCGTTTGAGGCCCTTGCCTGCAAGTTCTGTCGTGTAAATATGTTCGCCGTGTTATGTTGCATCAGGAGAAGCCACTGCTGCCAGTATGCTGGAAGGACTTTGATTACTATGGAAGAAGAATGACCAACATTGAACCTGGATATCCTGACCATTGATTGGTCATTTTAGTCGTGTATGCCTGTTTTATCAGACAGTCAAGTTGATGCTTGGAATTTAGGTTGAACCGAACTTGGAAGAGGATTGTCCTTGCTTGAGAAGCTTGGACTATTGTCCTTGCTTGAGACTAATGCTTTTGACCAATACTTGAGACAATGCTTGAGACCAATACTTGAGACCAATACTTGAGACAATGCTTGAGACCAATACTTTTGAATGTTAACTGAAATGTGTATATGCATTCTGCTCGCTTTCTGATCATTATTTCTGTATGGGATACAGTACATGTATGTTTTTCCAGACTTTTTATTTTATAAATGTGGCATTTTTTTTTGGAATTTTAGAAATACGTGCAAGAGAGGATGAAGGTAATGGTGTCCATGCAGATAAAACCCCAAATTTCCTCACCCCCCTCTTGTTTCGATAAATAGTGTGATATCCTCCTTGGTTAGGGGTCGACGCCAAATTCCTACCTCCGGTAAAAAAAATCACATCTGAATCAAATTTCGTAATAAGTGGGTCACGTAATGCTCAGGTAACGTGTTTTGTAACTAGCAAATTGGGGTCATTTTGTTGTTGGACGTGTCACGGTGACGTTGTCTGGTTACCCATTAACGATCAGTTTGAGTCGTTTTATCCACGTGATGTTCACCCTCCCTAATTTTTTTTCAAAGAAGTTGACCCGGTTCTATAGATATTGTTTTCACTTTTTTTCAGTTTTTTTGTCAAACTTTCACTAGAATGTAAGAAAGCAGAGCATTATCAATTAAAAACAAGAAGCAAGACAATGAAAACTGCATTTTTTAAGTTTTTTTTATTTCTTCGCTTTATTTTAAAAGAAAATTAGACATTTAAATGGGACAATGTTAATATTTGGATATGTCAGAAATTGTCAAATATGATGTATGTCAATGTACAGCAGAACCTGTCTAAATGCATACTCTACGGACCAGGGAAAAATATGCTTTTAGAAAGGTTGATCCGCTGCATGATTGCATTGCTCCTAGCTGTCGGGACCTACACATTTTATATTTTTGCAAAGTATGCATTCTTTTACACAGGATGCTTTTAGACAGGTTCAGCTGTACTGTATATGTCCATATCCTATATGCCAATATACATGTACATTTTATGTACATATCCATAATCATTATATGACAATGCACATGCATAAACTATGCTTTATAACATTGTACATACATGTATGTCAATATGGTATATATGATAATGTACACATTTACGTTTATTTGACATATAACAGTTAATGTACATTTATGTCCATATATACATGTATAAACTTAATTTATGATGTGCATGTACATATGTAGTATGGCAAATTGACAATACATGTAGACTACATTAAAGTGTTCAAATTCTGCAATAATCCATAAACGAGCACTTAATTTTCATTACTGTATTTGAATTTCAGTGCTATACTTTTTAAGATATATTTTTAACAATACCATTTACATGTATTGACATGACAGCGTTTCCAGAAAAAAGCATGGAATATAACAGACATTGTGATTATCAAGTTCTTCAAAAGCAATAGGTCTCATTCTGAACAATTCCCATAAAAAGTTCTTGATTTTCGACAACCTAGAATTTTGGAATAAAAAAAGTTCCTAAAAAAAAAATCCTAATCCTCTATCGGAATGTCCGTCCAATACTTCTAAAGTGCAACCATTTCCGGGTCTGTTTTTAGTGGTCAAAATGTGTTTCTATGTCGAATTGCCAGTAGCTGGACATGCAGAAAAACAAGTTTCTTGGCCTTAATTAGTAGTATACTTTCTCCAATAGCATAATCTAAATTTTGATTTTTCGTTTTTTGCTATTTTTAATAACATGTAGTGGTTTGCTTTTCTGGTTAACTTCAGTTGATCAAAGGATATGAAAGACAGTGGATGAAAACTTAGGAATCTCAAGTGCACAGGAAAGTGAAATTGCATATGCCCTTCGAATTAAACACAAAATCGGATTTTCAATCTTTATTGGTGAGTTTCTGCGTGAGTTCAGTTTACATCGACATTTTGCAAGTTATCCTTTAGCAGTGATCGCACATTTCAGTTTAAAAAAATGTGATAAACGTCACTTACGAAGTTTCGGTGGTAAATATATGAAACTATGACTAACATTTCAATAAGCAATGAAATATTTATTCAAATGCCTTTGTTAACTTCCTGAATGCATGAAGTGTTTTTATAATCCATCAATACTGGCATTTAATATTTTTATAAATACCTCAAGAGACTGATCTTTTAAATGATTAAGCTACAAGACTCAACACTTTACCCAATACATTATAATTCAATACTAGCTGTTTTTGAGGCTTCTATGAGACCACCTATTTAAAAAGTAAACATTTTTGGTTGACCACAAGAGATCAAACTATCAATTAGCAACGCAAACCGTTCATGCATCACAATATTTGAGGAAAACCATATTTAAAAACTAAAAAAGATGAATCGAGACAAAAAAAATCCAAATTTTGTATATGCTAATTTCAATCAAATATTTAGTATAATCGTATGGCAATTACGATGGACTTATGTGATGTTTTTTAGTCCGGTTTCATCTCCCTTATTAACATTCAGTGCATTATATATACATTATATATTTCCGGTTCTAGGAAAATTACGCACAAGGAGAACTACGCACACAAAATCAAACTTAACACTGAAATTGACTGAATCTAGTGTAGACCAAACCTATCCTAATATAACCTAGTTTTATCTAATCCATAATAACCTATAGACCAAATTGGGCAATTTATATTTGGGTGTGCGGATTTATCCAGTTACTGTATTTCCATGTGTCCAATTTCTGTTAAGTCCAAATATATGCCATTTCCCATATACATGTACTAATGTACATGTGATTATAAACAGTAACATGTATCCATGCATTTTTTTCCACCAAGGGTATCAAAGATGGTGGTTTGCGTTGCTCATTGTTTCCATTTCGTTTTTAGTTAAAATGCCATGCATTACGCTGCCATGGAACGACCCTAGCCTGAAGATCATTTTATTCTGGCTGGTGCTACTTTTGGCAACTGATGGAGGTTCTGGGTCCTTGCTCCTAGCTGCATTCGAGGAAATCATCTGTAAATTGTGTGGCATCAACGCCTTCTCCCTGGGCTGCTGTATACGCCGCAACCAGTGTTGCAACTATTCGGGAAGGGCATTTGGGTCCATTGAAGACAAGGTCAACGAAGTGGGCAAGGAGTTGGGCATCTTGCCACTGTCTGACCTCTTGAAACACTGATATTCGACCAATTGAAGAAGGGCTCCAAACGAGGCAAAGTTTGTTAACTATTCTCCAAAAAAATAGTTACTAGCTTGAAAGTCTTGAAGTCTTGAAAGTTGAAAGGTCACTTGAAACCTAGATGTTCAATTCAGTACAATTTTGTATACCTGCAGTTTTCTGAAAATGTTATCTGCAACATGCCATTGTCTGTTGATATTTAAAATCTATAAAAGTTCATAAAAGTTTCTGAAAAAATAAAATCCATAACATGTCACTGCAATTATTGCATTATTGAGTATACATGCATATATGTATGCAAATCTCTTTAAACATTGTTTGTTGTTTTGTCTCTCAGGATTTAGCATATAAGATGGCACTTCCTCGCATTTTGACCTTTGGCCTCCTGATCCTTGTCCTCTGCGCATGCGTGCTCCAAGTTGAATCTGGCGTCTTGTGTGGTGAATGTAATGACCCCATCCTCACATACATGTGCTGTTATTATGTCCAGCGTTGTTGTACCGAGTTTGGTTACGACAAGATTCTGTATCCAGATCTCAAGAAATGATGATATGCATAGGGGAAACAACAATAATACAGTAATAAATAAAAATATAGTAATATAACAACCAATTTTATTAACGTTTTTTATAATTATTAATTTTTTGTTTGTTTTCTAAGAAATTTCAAGAATATGTGGTGTTTTCAAAGAAGATGGATATTGGATAAAAAGTAAAATTTCGCCATTTAGGATGGACACTTTTAAGAATGCAGAGGTTCGGATCTTTCTAAAAACTATACCTATAGTGCAAGAATTTGGATTACAAACTATCATGGTGCATGTGTCTCCAGTGGTCAGCATATGGGTAAACTTCAGGGACTTTTTATGGGACTAAACATGCAGTTTAATATTACAAGGTTGGGATTTTCTGCAATTTCATATCTTAAGACTCAAAAGGCGTAGACTTTTTTTGCATTGGTTAAGTTTCTTAAGAAATGCTTCATTTTGTTCTGGTTATTGGTTATTATAATAATAGGGTGGATCTAATGTCTCTGGACCATACACCAGAGGGTTCAAAACCTTTCCCATTTTTATTGTAATGGGCTAAATGGCTGAAATAGATTGTTTCCTCCTCATAACACATTTCGGCATGGATTTTATATAAAGTAAATGTGTATAAAACATATCTTATTTGTTATAAATTTGAAATAAAAATATATAAATTGCACATACATACTGTATATACAGGATGAACCAAAAATCAGTGCCACCCCCACTTTTTTTCTTAGATCTTATAGTTATGAAAATTATAATACTTGTATATACCTGGAGAATTTTTTTCTATTGTTTTCTGGGGGTTTTATTTGTAAGAAAAACCCGGGGTCAATCAAAGTTCCTGAAACATACCCGGGGTCGACCAAAAGTGCTGAGACATACACGGGGCAACCAAAATTCCTGAGACATATACCCAAGGGTCAATAATGGGTTTAAATAATTGCCAATGAAGACGAAAAAAGTTGATTTCATGCAAACAGACCATTATCTTCTTCTTCATAATTGGACAATTTAACCTAAGTGTTAAGGCAAAAAGTTTAACAACAGCCGAATACAGAAATTCCCAAATAAAAACAATAGATTACCTACAGTACAGTTATGCACATAAAATTTATCACATAAATACTAGTTTTCGTCTATCAATCGTCTTCTTTTATTCGTTCAGGTCATTAGGTCATTCAAAGCACATTCAAAGTTGTAGTTTATTTACTGGTATATGCACTACCTACATTGAATATAGCTAAACAAAAAATTGAACTTATGATACATCGTTGTAGATGCAGAATATTCATTTATTTATTTCGTAAATATTTATATTTCATTTTTTTTAAGTTATGGGTTTATGAGCTTTTAAAATTATATCCAATGCTTAAAAACATTACGTATTTCTGAGTAAAAATTGCATAAGAAGTGGGTCACCCAATGCATTTTTCGCTTGTTAAATTGGGGTCATTTTGTTTTCGGACGGGTCACGTGATGCTGCCTAGTCACCCACTGATTCACTTTACAGGCATTCTAGATCACGTGACCCTTTGGTCGGCACGATATTACCCCTCCCTTAGCTTTTTAGCCAACTTGACCCAAATTCGTGAGTCTTCTTAAACGTTTTTGTTTTCATTTTTTCTCTATCTAAAATCTTTATTTAAATACATGTACATGTAAATTTTTTTTTTTTGGTACTTACCATAAATTAAGCACTTTAGGTCAATACTCCAACTACCTAATTTTCCAAGCTCGTAAATCCTTTCATACTTGCTTTTAATAATACTTTTTTATTTAAGGGTTTTTAAATTAATGCTTTGTTGATTTTATTTTCATTTTTCCATGAAATGTTTTGTGTGTACACTGGCATGCTTAATACCAATTAAGCTTAATAATTACCTACTAAAAAGATTGAAAAAGATACATATAATGGAAAGTGAACATAATTTTTCTGAATTATTTCCGTGTTATTTTTAATAAACAAAGTTTTTTTTTTCAAGTATTGCCCACATATTTCATTATTTATATTCATGGAAGCAAATTTTCAGATTTTGATCATGCAGAATCACATATGGATCGAAATATGAGATCCCATCCTTGTAATTTTTAGCCCAGATATCAATCAAATACTTATAAATCATGCATAAGTTTTCATAAACATTCTTTAATTAGCATTTGTCTAAAATTTGCTACTATTTTCCTGAAAATTTGTTTAAGAGGGTACCAGAATAAACATTTTTTTCTAAATTATTTTTTAATTTAATTTTGGAAACGAGGACCTAGCATAAATATTATATTATTTGTATACTTTTTTGTTTATATATATGTATATTCCATTTCATGCAAATATGTCTGTAAAGTTTGTAATTGTAGAGTCTAGTAAACTTTACGGACATATTTCCAGGAAATGGAATATATAGATACAAAAACAAAAAATGTAAACAAATAATAAAATATTTATGCTAAGTCCTCGTACATTTCATTTGCTGCTATCAATTTCCAAAATTAAATTAAAAAATAAGTACGAAAAAAAGGCATATTCCGGTATGCAACCCTCTAAATTAGTATTTCTCTTAAATTTGCTACTGTACGTTCTAATGAAAATGTTTTTATTAGCATTTGTCTCAAATTTTCTACTATTTTACATTTTATCATAATTTTCTACACAAAAAATTAAATTTGCATTTGTTTTAAATTTGCTAAAGGTTTACTGACAATGTTTTTAATTAACATTTGTCTCAAATATGCTACTGTTTTGCTGAAAATATTTTTTATTATCATTTGTCTAAAATTTGCTTCTGTTTTACTGAAAATGTTTCGAAAATTATATTACTATTGTGGCAAAGTTTTTAGTTATTGCAAAAATATAAACGATTTCGCCTAATGATAAAATAATTTACTAATAAATAATCATTTGGCCCGTTTTTTTAATTTGCAAACTCCAGATTGACAGTTTTCAAAATTTTAAACAAAGATGCTTGCCAAGTTTAATTCGAAAAAATAATAAATGTTACTAAGGTTTCATTGAATACAGATAATGCATATCTTACCAAAATCATGCATGTTAATTAACATTATGAATTTAGTATAACTTAGCACCCTCGATTTGAGTCAATGGACGGTGTAGTGAGATTAGATCAAGAAATGACCAAAGGTATTACAACATAATTGTTCCGGAAGTTGGAAAGTGAGATATGTGTATTTGTGTCCGCCTAAAACATGGAATTCTCTGAAGTGAAAACATTTCCGGACATGTGTATAGTTGTAAAATTGTGTTTCTAGGCCAAATTGCCACCTGCCAAAGGAGTTTTACCTTCTAAGATTCATTCCCCATCAGCACACCTAGTGAGACGTTACCGTGATTTGCGGTGCTTTTTTTCATCAATTTTTTTGCTTTTAATCTTAGTGGTTGCTTTTGGTTTGACTCCAGTTGAATTTTCCTCCAGTTGGCCGAAGGATATACACTCGATTTTTGTAAATGGAGTGATAGTGGACAAAGAAAGTGAAAGTTTTTGCTCCGAATCAAGTCTTGAAAACAAAAGTTCCTTAACACAGATATTTTGCATCTTTATTGGTAAGTCTGAATTGCTAATGAAAAATATCTCTTTAATTTGGTTTATATTTGCAAATACTTTTTTTTTGCAAACTATGTCTTCAAGATCACATCTTAAAAGATGTTGTACTTACATTTGAGCACTATTCAAAGTAATGTGTTCTGTTGGTCAGTTATCTCATTTATACATGCACTGTAATATTGTTTGTCGGATTTAACGATAATCTGGACATAGCGATCCCATTTTGAAACTAAAAAAGGTTTTTTTTATTCGCCTATAACGATTTTCTGAGATTTCTTATTCCACCTTTCCAATTTTTTCAGTTCATATACATGTATTGATGAATGTAATATGTAATGAAAATTATGATTTACACTCTTAAAGTTGTGTTAAATTTTTATCTAAAATCTTAATATAATTTGTTATGTTCTTAACGAAATATTAACTTTCGAAAAGCAACAAATGTTCGTATTTTGCATTAGATTGAAGTCAAAGTTAGTAATCACATTTAAATATTTCACTGCTGATATTTGTTTAAATTTAGAAATTTAGAAATACATTAACTATAATACTATGCAAACTTTAAAATGTATCCTTATTATTGAATAGTTGTTTTTTTCGATATTTCAATACAAGATTTAAGCTTTTTCAATTTTAGATAAACGGTATCTCTATTTTTTATGAAAATGTTAAAAAATTCTCCTTAATATCCAGCAAATTTACCTGTACTAAACCTCTTAATTAATTATTATTCTGTTATATGATTATTTTTTCTGCCAAGACATTAAATAAATGCATTCCGGATACAACGAAGTTCTGATACAATGTCGGCATTTCTTAGGTCCCATGAAGATCGTTATAAACGAATTCCACTATAGGAAAAGTGTAAACGAAGTTAATTTTGTTGTTAAAATAAATATTTGTTAAATTCATAATTTCGATCTGAAAATTCCTGTTGTATTGCTTGCAATAATTTTTAAAATAATTGAGTATAAATCAATAACTATCATGCAGGACACAGTGAACAAAACACAGTGCTCATGAGGTTGTAATTCTTTTGTGTTCATTTGTCTTCACACCTATATAAAGTGATCACATTTCTTTATTTTCAGTCTTCTAAATCAGGAAACATGTTGCATAGTTTACGAGTTATTGTTGGGTCAATTTGCTTGTTTCAAAAATACGTTACCTTTATTTCACCTTCCTTAGTTGACTATAACCAGCCAAATAAAAAAGAATTCTGGCACGGTTGATTGTATTTTGTTTGCTTTTCAACTGGGCCACTTGTTAGACCTGTGCAACCAGCCGATGCCATAATGTTTCATCGAATACAAGTATACTGCATACACTACTTGTTATTTTTTAAAATCACGATTTTGGTTACAAACCCGAAACTACCACAACAATTAGCAACGCAAACTGGTCATGGAGGAAACTAAAACTTTGGGAGGGACACAAAGTTATACATGCATGCATTAATGAATTACTCGCTACATTGAATTCAATCGAAAGTATGCTTATTAAACTTTCAATATTGTTTTGCATTACCTGCAAAAAGCTGGTATAAGAGTATTACAAACAAATCTATAAGACGGTCAGTGCCAACCCATTTTTTTAAAGTCTAAATCCCCGCATAAAACTTTTACGCTGCAGGCTATTGATATATGAAAATGCTAATGAAGTCGAAAATTGTATATTTTGTACAAACAGGCCATTATCTTCTATTTGCTAATTTGACATTTTGTCCTAAGTGTTATTCACTTTATGCCGTTTAGGATTTGAGGGTCTAATTTTACAAATCTTCTGGTGGTTTGCGTTGCTCATTGTTTCCGTTTCGTTTTAGGGAAAATGTCCGTGCCCTTACCATTGAACAACAAGCGCTTGGCAGCCATTTTGTTCTGGTTTGTCCTTCTCCTGTCTGCTGATGGAGGCATGGCTTCAGTGCTGCTCGCAAGCTTTGAGGAAATCTTCTGCAGACTGTGTGGGATCAACGCTTTCTCTATTGCCTGTTGCCTACGTCGCAGCCAGTGCTGCAATTATTCTGGACGCACATTTGGGGCCGTGGAGGATGCTTTCAACAACGTGGGCAAGCAGATGGGCATATTGCCTATGCCAGACAACTTGAGGCGCTGATAACCGACTATAAAAGTTCAAACTGTTGTTTTCTTGCCTTTCGTATGGGTTACGATGTGCTCCACCATCATACGACTTCTAGCTGTCATACATCCATACACCGCTGCAGTTTTACTCTTTCAATGACTAAAACTATATATGTCAGCAATCATCTCACAGCACACGTCTTAAGACACATAGAGGAATTGGACAGGTCTGCCGTTAATGACGATAAACACACTCTATAACGTATGCTCCTCATAGACCTTGTGGTATCACGTTAAACTAATAGAGGGATTGGGCACGCCTCCCTTAAAGCTCCTTTAATGCTAACCACATTGACAGCACTGTATGTTTTTCCAATGCGTTCTCGTTAAGGTAAATCAGTTGACGG
>JAQGCC010004331.1:0-13359 GCA_034698905.1 Xestoiulus laeticollis | reverse complement strand
ACTTTTTTTAATTGTTTTATAGCTGTTTTTTTTTTTCAGCTGTATTTTAGTTGTATTAGCTGTATTTTAGAAGTATTACCTGTATTTTTAGAAGTATTACCTGTATTTTTTAGCTGTATTTTAGATGTATTAGCTGTATTTTTTCAGCTGTATAGGCCCTACTCAATGTTTCTATCTACATTGGGTGAACATTGAATTGCATTTAAGTATTACTCAATGTTGGATTACAGTTACTCAATGATGGGTCAATGTAACAAACACAGGTTTTGGTTAAAATATGCCAAGAATTGGGTAGATGCGAGGTTTATCAACTCATAAGTGAGTTATTTAATACCCAACCTTGTGTAAATATTATTTAACTATCGGGTTATTTAATGGTGATTTTCATACCCAAATTGAATACCCAATTTTCCCATTTCTAGGGAATTTTTAAAAAATTAAAAACTAAAATACTTATCATTTTTTTTTTTTTGTTTTTTTTTGGAATAAACAACGTGCGAGTATTTGCTGCCACCTAGTGGTGTATTTTAGTTTTTAATTTTTTAAAAATTCCCTATAAATGTTAAAATTATGAAATTTTGATCATGCAATAGCTACAAAATTACTGCATTTTTATCAATTTTTATTTTTATATTATAAAAAGTAATTTTTTTAAAATTAAGTTTTTAAAATTTCCCCCATTACAAAACACATGCAGTTCAGATCCCCTTAAGTATCACTAACCCAACAAAATGGATTTAACCCTACTTTTTAGTTTACAAATTCAACTTTGTATATGAATATTGTAAGCTTGTCTAACTTTGTTTTATAGAGGAAGAGTTTTGGATGTTTTTAGAGGAAGAGTTTTGATGTCCATGCAGTGAACAAATTTAATCAGCTGTTTTGTTGTCTACCACAACATTTTGTTTATTCACATTGATGTCCTTGTTGGCATAGTAAAACAGACAATTTCATTTTCAATGTCATTCAAGTCCCGCAGGCATCTGCAGCCTCCTTCTGCGTAGAAAAAGTCAAAATCTATGTATTTTTTGAGGGCGTTTTAGGGCCATTTTACTATCTGATCTAGAAGGAAATGTTACATTTTAGTATTGGCGAGACTGCAATTTTTGGCTAGGGTTATGGCGCTTCCCGCATTTTAATGTTAAGTGCTTGCGAAATGGATGCATCCTTGGCTTCAGTAGCTAAACATTTTAGTTTTATATAAATAAAAAAAATACAACTTTCTGCATATTATGATAGAAATACTAACCTACACTGCGTGTCCGTGTTGCGCTGGATTTAGATGTTGAATTTAAGTTATAGAGCACTGTAGATAAATTGAAATACTGCATCCGTACTGACAAATACTGCATGGACATACATTGCTTCTGAGTTCACGTGACACAGTCAAAACATGATGTCATGCGGTAAGAATATGATTATGTCATAGCTTCATCTATGTGAATTTTATTATATTGATGTTGTCTATATGCATGCCGATTTAATTAAGGAGTGTAAACTGTTATTTTATGTCATGCTCCTCACGTAACAAATCTGGCCTCAACGTGAGCTGTCACGTTTTTTTTTTGGCTCGTTTACATACATTTATTTTGTGACATCACGTCCTCACGTTCATATACATGTATTTAGCGTTCGAGTATTTTGACAGTATAGTTTGTTTGTTGCACAATATCACTGTTAAAAATGTGAGATCGTCACATCACGTGTAGTCAGCAAAACTGTTACTATGTCATACTCATCACCTCACGTTTTTCTTTTCTGGCTCGTCTACTTATTGTGACATCACGTCCTCACGTCCATAGATTTCACGTTCGAGTATGCTCGATTTTTAAATTTTATATTGTTGTATAATTCCATCGTGCTGTCACATCGTCAAGATTGTCACATCACGTGTAGCCAGCTAAACTGTTATCATATCATACTCCTCACGTCATGAATCTGGCCTCACGAGTGCTGTCACGTTTTTCTTTTCTGCATGGCTCGTTTGCATATTTTGTGACATCACGTCCTCACGTCCTAATGTTTGAGTATGCTCAATTTTAACATTTAATATTGTTGTATAATTCTATTGTGCTGTCACGTGTGTGATAATGTTCAATTTTTAAATTAAATATTAGTTCTGTTGTATAATTCCATCGTGCTGTCACGTGTGAGAGAGTATATTGTTTATTGCACGATATTACTGTTAAAAATGTGAGATCGTCACATCACGTGTAGCCAGCTAAACTGTTATCATATCATACTCCTCACGTCATCTGGCCTCACGAGAGCTGTCACGTTTTTCTTCTCTGGCTCGTTTGCATATTTTTGTGACATCACGTCCTCACGTCCTAACGTTTGATATGCTCAATTTTTAAATTTTATATCGTTTTCTAATTCTATCGTGCAGTCACGTGTGTGACAGTAGTTTGCTTATTGCACGATAGCACTGTTAAATGTGAGCTCGTCACATCACGTTAACTCACGTGACGTGACGGTAGTCTGTAGCCAGCTTTAGATGCTCAAAACCTGCTAAGGCTAATCAGGTATGACCCCTTGGTTTCACTGCTATGCACATTTGCTATGTAAGGTTGCCTTCATACTGAAAACCAAATTGTAATTTGTAACCTTATAATGGATAATTAATGTCATATATTCACACATTACACCAAATTATTCACTCCCTGCAACATTCTAATTAACCATTTTTCCACAGCTTTCATAATTATTTTTTTATGTTCGTAAGAACCGAGAACATGTCGTGAAATGATACGCGTGATAGGGCTACTATAATCCTCACATAACACATTCAATTGAATTAGCTACATAATCGACTATATATGAATCTCTTTCGTGGAAACTTATCAGATGTGGATCATACGTGTTTTTTTCCTTCTTATGAAAATCCATACAACATTTTTTTCTTCACGGTATATTCACCAAGCTCGTTAATTGCTAGTCTGATTTTACCTTAATCATTTTACCTGTAGTAGTTTATCAGTTTTTCTAAGAAAGGTTGATTTTATACCAAAATTCATAACTTATAGTCGTATGTTATACAAGCATTTGCTGAAATTTTTAGGTGCCAAAACTAAGTTTCTAAATCCATTTGGTTGGTTTTATTTCCTAAAAACTTTTATTGTAATGAAGTACTTTTTCAGGTTTTTACATGCTATCGATTTCCAAAATTGAAATATTGTCGATCGATGTCTGGAAAATCCAGCATTTTTTGCATATTTATCTCGAAGTCTATGTGGTAATTAGGAAGCTACTTTACTCGTGATATATGTAAAAAAATATCAGAACTACCATATATAAATCTATATAAAGCACCATATATAAATCTGATATTCTATATAAAATCTGACAAAATTTGCAATTTATATCCAAATAGTCTTGCAAAATATGTATACAGTAGAACTTATCTAAAATAATACCCTTGAAACTAAGAAAAAATATTACTTTAGACAGGTTATTATTTCAGATTCATCTGAAACAGGTTACAGTTTATACAGCTGCAAAAATGGGAATTTCCCTTTTTGAATCCTTTATGAGTCACTAGCTATTGGTCGACACTATGTACACAGCTGCAAAATAGGGAATTTCCCCTTTTTGAATCGTTCATGAGTCACTAGCTATTGGTCGACACTATTAACACAGCTGCAAAATAGGGAATTTCTCCTTTTTGAATCCTTCATGAGTCACTAGCTATTGGTCGACACTATTTACACTGCAGCAAAATAGGGAATTTCCCCTTTTTGAATCCTTCATGAGTCACTAGCCATGGGTCGACACTATGTACACAGCTGCAAAACAGGGAATTTCCCCTTTTTGAATCCTTCATGAGTCACTAGCTATTGGTGGACACTATTAACACAGCTGCAAAATAGGGAATTTCCCCTTTTTGAATCCTTCATGATATTTCCTTTAAAAAATCATTGTGTCGAATTCAAATTATTAAATATCACTTTATGTAGGTTTATTATTTTATACATGGGCACATTTTATTGTTTTAGAGAGGATATTATTGTTAACATGATTTTTTTAGACAGTTTCTACAGTAATAACAAGACATAAATGTAGCAATTTTATCTATGCGTAAATGTGTAGCGCGAGTTTCAAAACTCGTAGGCCTACATTTTTAATTTATATAATTTCAATTATTTCATCCAAACTTTTTATGCAATTTTTAGGAATAGTTTAGTGTTATCACATTTTAAGTTTTCATGTATTTTACGCTTTTATTTATCATGTTGAAAATGCTGCTGTTGCTACAGGCCCTACCATAATCGGATAAGCATCCTATATTCGGTTTATGAAAAGTTAAATATGTCATCCCTTATAAAATAAATGCCAGGAAAATCACTTTTGAAAATGTGCGGTCATCTAAAGCACTACATTTAATGAAGCTGAAAATGTTGGTTGGTTTCGTACATTTCCCACTTTTAATGTCGTCATTGCTTTTGAATTCCTATCTAAACCCTTCACTCTGAGATTTAATTTAAGTAATTGGATGGCGTATGTCAAGCGGTTTTAATCTCGAAGTAAACATGCTGTATGCATGATGACATAAAGGCACGCGTGTTTTCATAGCTCAACCTATGAATTGCTTTATAATAACCTACCAATAACTTTTACATAATCTGCATGTTTATGGGGTAATTGGTGCACTGAGAATTGAATTAGATAATGAAAAGCCATCGCTTCTCTCTATTTTCTACACCTTGTAATAGTTAGCTAGCTTAATAGAAATTTACTTTATTGACTTGGCGGCCATCTTTGCGAACCATGGTGACATGGGATGGTTTTGTGAAAAGTAATACATCCACCGTGGTTCAATAAAAAGTAATCCAAGCTTCAACTCCTGAATTTATATTTTACAACTGAGTTTAAAAAGTTCAAATATATTTTATTAAAAAGATTCTTTCAATACAAAATATGCGCTTACTTAAATTTTATTTTAATAACTTCAGCTTTATATTTCCCGCGCAAAAAGCAGACGATATTATGAATGTAAACAAAAATAAAAAATATAAATTTTCATAAAAATGCCGTTTAGTAAAGAAGATTTACACATGATAAAAGGTCTAAGGGACCATCTCCTTTAATTCATAAATCAACCAATACTGTTGAGAGAGTGCTATCGCAATATCTTTAAAGACTATTTTTTATTAAAAAATAATGTCTTAGAAAAGTTCATAAAAAGTTTTTTTTTTAATTTTGGTTTTAAAATTTTTTTAGGGCAGTTAAAATTAATAGACTTATGTATTTTGATCTTTTGACTAAAATTTTATGATATGTTGGAATTAATTTGTTGGTTTAATTCTTTAAATATAAGAAAAGATATTAGTAGGTTATGATCAGACATTAGAGATATATCAAATGAACAGTTTGGCTTACTTTTTATTGAACCACAGTGTATATACAGTCGAATCCTCTTAATCTTTACACATTGGGCAGAGGCGTTTTGCCCCGATTAGACGGCTGCCCAGAATATGCAAAGTTTAAAAAATGTATATGGTGTAAAATATACCGTAGGTACAGTGCACCATAAATTGTTGTTTATTATTTTAAGAACGGCCTGAAATGAGTATGAAATGAATATATCCAAACTACGAAAGTATACATCCAGATTTTAATTCAATAAAAATGGTGTGTTTTTACGTACTTAAATCGGTTTACAAAAGGTGTCAATTTTGCTCTGTTGCAAATTCTTTATCGACTGACGTCACGTAATTCATAATTTTCCAGTGAATTTTAAACGAGCGCTAAAAATTTTGCTGTTTTTTATCACTTACTAATAGCCGACTGTCCAGAATGAGCGGATTATTGGCCGAAATAACCGGACCAAAAATATGTGCAAATATACTGTCCGGATTTGTTCTTGACAATTTGGTCCTATAAATGGTTACCCCAGATTAACCGGTGTCCATGTTAGGCGGATTCGACTGTACTATTTAGGCCCAAAAACTGCTGGGGCTTCACTGCAATGCATGCGTGCTATGCAAGATTGCCTGCATACTATAAACCAAATTGTATTGTGGGCGATATCACAGTTCTGGGCGCGTGACATCACATGAGCTCACGTGACGTGATGGTGAAGGCAATCTGTAGCCAGCTTTAAATGCTCAAAGCCTTATAAAGCTATGTAGGTTTGGTCCCTTAGCTTCACTACAATGCACGCGTGTTATACATGGTTGCCTGCATACTAGAATCAAAAACTGTATTTTGTAGCTTAATAATCGATAATTAAATGTCATAAAAATACACATTGCACCGATTTTACTATTACCTACAACATTACAATTAGATTTTCCCCAGCTGTTATCATATTGAAAATATTTTGGTCTTATCTATCCCAGAAAATATGAAACTTCAGTTCTTATAATTTTTAAGATTTCTATGGCTTTTTATAATATAAAGTACGAACTTTTACCTCTTAATTCTTATTGAAAAAATGAAGTGGGATGTCAAACAATTTCTCATTTATTGTATAGCATTGAAAGACAAAAGTTGAAGCATCCTTGTGATGTTCAGCATTTGTAGTAAATTCATCAAAGGAGGAATGTTTAAAATTAAATGCATATAGCAAACAAAACCCACTTCACTATAATAAAGGGTAGAGTTATGCAAATCTGTGAAGAGCACTCCAGATTTTTTGCTAAATGACAAAGAAATACTAACTTGAACATTGTAGTCTATAATGCAAAAGAATAAAAAAACAAGCAGGCCAAATGAGTGTAATCAAGATGATTTTTTGGGTTTTTATAGCAATCTGGTATTTTAGAAATCTGGTAACTTCTTGATTTTGTCGAATTCAGCCGCAAATATCATAAAAAGATGTTCTCGAGTTCATTTTATCTCAAGAATGTGAACATCTGCAAAACGGGGTAATAAAAACGAATATACTTGAAAACGTTTCCACTTTAGAGGAGAAAAAAATTTGGATTTTCTTATCAGATTTCTAGAAAACTTTCGTTGTAGGGAAATAGATTTAAATAATAATACAAAGACACTTTTTAAAAAAGTTTTATCTTATAGTCTTAGATCTTTTCAGACGAACTGATCAGTTTTACTCTTAGAAAAAGACACTTTACGAAAGTATCTTAAAGACACTCGACAAAAGTATCTTATGACAGTCGACAAAAGCACCTTGAGATATTAGACAAAACTTCTTTAGAAACTCGACAAAAGTATCTTAAGACATTTCACAATAGTGTCTTACTCAACAAAAGTAGTTTTATGCATTCGACAAAACCATCTCAAAACACTTGACAAAATATACTCAAGATACTCGAGATACTACAAAAAGATACTCGACACATGTATCTTAAGACGCTCGACAAAAGTATCTTAAGACATTACACAAAACTTCTTTAGAAACTCGACAAAAGTATCTTAAGACATTAGACAATGATGTCTTACTTGAAAAAAGTATCTTAAGACATTTCACAAAAGTGTCTTACTCGCGTAGTGTCTTAAGATACCCGACTAATTTTAATCGAGTATATGATTTGTAAATATATTGAAACAGGTATGACCCATATATGGAGGCATGTATGGGCAAATCCATATCAATCATATATGGACGATTTTTGATATGGCAATACATGTATGTGGATATAAGTCTGGCTATACCTAATTAATTTTTATATAGACAATTCCTGCCTCCATATAGGCAGGTAGCCAAATACAATTAATTTATATATGGGTATTTTCAGATACATGGATCCATGTATGCCATATACATAAAACATGTATGACCACCCGTGTTTACTTCTAAAACTATAGTTTAATCTGAAATGTGGTAAAAATATATTAAAAAAAAAACCCAAGTAAGCTTAGTTCTATTGATGGATATGGAAATATTATTAGGGTGAATTTCGTTGAAATTCTCATCAATGTATGTTACATTTCCAACCCATTTCCAGATTTGAAAACCTATCATCATTTGTATTTTTCCTATATATGAAATTCCTGTTGCGGCCTGAAACTGTTGCGGAATCATTCCTGCAGCTCCGCCTTTTCCATTTAGTCTTAAAATTGCAACATGGGAATGAAAATTACAGCTCTGCATCTATACATTGTATTCGCACTCAGAATAAACATGCCTCAGAAGCGACATTGCAGATGTTTGTATATATAGGGCCTGAAAATCAATTATGCTCCCTATGCACTCAGGGGCATAAAAATACAGTAAAAGAATGGGAAAATTTCCATGTGCATGGGATGCTCTCAACAAAAGACTGTAATAATGACATGCTACAAGAATCCCTCAGTTGCCATTGTAAATCAGGACGTTATATCGTAGGTTTCCATTGTTATTTTATCTTGTTTTCCTTATCAACATTCTGCTGGAATTCATTTAAGCTCGGATCTATTAGCAATTGCACTTGTTGGAATGGCTGATAGCGTGACGAGAGGTTACTCGAGCAAATAAATACACATCACGCTTGGTATTTTATGCAATTTATGTACTTCATGGGCTACATGTAGTGCATGTATACCCATCATGCTGGAATCATCTTTGGTATTTTATGCAATGAACTTCATGTGCTACATGTGTTTGATGAAACATGAGAAATGTAGTGCTTATAAGTGCAAGTACATTGAAACTGACTAGAGACGGCCATCACGTCACGTCAGCTCATGTGATCACGCTTGGTATTTTATGCAATTTATGTACTTCATGTGCTACATGTATACCCATCATGCTGGAATCATCTTTGGTATTTTATGCAATGTACTTCATGTGCTACATGTGTTTGATGAAACATGAGAAATGTAGTGCTTATAAGTGCAAGTACATTGAAACTGACTAGAGACGGCCATCACGTCACGTCAGCTCATGTGATGTCACGAGCCCACAACTGTGATATGGCGCAAATTAAAATTTGGTTTCTAGTATATGCAGTGCAGTGCATTGCATGCATGCAGTGAAGCATTAAATTTAATGGACTTTGAGTATTTAAAGCTGGCTACAGACTACCATCACGTCACGTGAGCTCATGTGATGTCACGAGCCCACAACTGTGATATGGTGCAAATTAAAATTTGGTTTCTAGTATGCAGTGCATTGCAGTGAAGCATCAAACCTATACCTATAGCCATAATAGACTTTGAGTATTTAAAGCTGGCTACAGCTGACTACCATCACGTCACGTGAGCTCATGTGATGTCACGAGCCCACAACTGTGATCACATTACGTCACATGAGCTCACGTGATATAATGCCTGCTCCATGTCACGAGATTTTGTTTTCTAGGACTCATGTCACGTGACAATAGTCTGCAGCAAGCTAAAATGTACTTAAAATCACTACATCTATACATATTTCATAAAGCACGTAAAGTACATTAGTAATAATGTGTACAAAGCTAACTACCTTAACGTCACATGAGCTCACGTGATATCCACATTACGTCACATGAGCTCACGTGATATAATGCCTGCTCCATGTCACGAGATTTTGTTTTCTAGGACTCATGTCACGTGACAATAGTCTGCAGCAAGCTAAAATGTACTTAAAATCACTACATCTATACATATTTCATAAAGCACGTAAAGTACATTAGTAATAATGTGTACAAAGCTAACTACCTTAACGTCACATGAGCTCACGTGATATCACGCATGCTCCATGTCACGAGATTTTGTTTTCTAGTGCTTGCAAATACTACAGATAATATTGTTTATAAAGATGTGGCCACAAAATGCAGCTGGTGTTGCACAAATGTAGCTTTGACCTCACAGTAGGGGTCAAAGGCAGAATTGATTTTCTGAAAATCCCTAATATAGTACTAGGAAATGTTTTTAGTGTTTGAATTTCGACCTATACATGTATACATGTATAAGGTTGAATTTGATGTTGATGTCACAGCAGGCCTCAGATTTCGGTTTCATTTTAATTAGTTTCGTGACCGCACCAGATGCATTTTTCCAGCTCAAATCGACATGAAAAGACCGGCTTTTATAAGCATCATTAAGTTTTATTTACCGAATTCCTGCCTGTTATGAAATTAATTGCATTTCACAGCTGTGCCAAATGCAACACTTGGTCTCAACTGTGGATTTAAGATTAACTTTTAATTAGCAGAGTTTTTAACAATACTAGGTTTAATCCTACGTTTGCGATGAATTTTAATTCAAAATTAGCTACATTGAGGATTATTTACTTTAGGCTTGACCCTAGAATTTGTGTTTAATTATAACGATGTGGATTTTTAGTCTAAATATTTGCATTTTTATTTAAAGGAACAGCACTAAATTACTTTTTTAAAGCTGAAAGTTTGAAAATGAATACCTTTTATAATATGGGTGTCTATAATTTTGTGGTGAAAATGTTCAGATTTTGTGAGAAATTATTTAGGTTTGTGAGACATTTTTTAAGGTTTGTGATAAATTTTAGGATTTGTGATCATGATTAGAAAAAATGATCAGATTTATTTGAGATAATGTTGAGGTTTGAGAGATTGTTTAGATTTGTGAATAGTTGTTTGAATTTGTGAGAAATTATTCAGATTTATTGGAAAATGATCAGATATATTTGAGACAATTTTCAGATTTATTTGATAAAATGATCAGATATATTTGAGAAAATTTTCAGATTTATTTGATAAAATGATCAAATTTATTTGATAAAATGATCAGATTTATTTGATAAAATGATCAGATTTATATTTAGATTTGTGTGAAAATGTTTGGGTTTGTAAGAAATTGGTTAGATTTATTTGTAAAAATCAACCGATTTTTGTGTGAAAATGATGGTATTTATTTGAGAAATTATTCAGATATTCTAATAAATTTTATTTTCTGGCAAAATTTCTGTTTGTGGAATTGGCAAGATTCATTTTTTCTTTGGGTCCATTTGTTTGAAATCCTTTTTCTTCAACTTTGCAGCTAATCAATCAATTTCACATCTATTAATCATAGTTTTTCCTAACATTGGTACACGTTTTTTCCTTTATTTTTTATCATGAAAACATGCCAACATTTTTTCATTAAAGTTTTACACATCGACATTTTTTATGGTAGTTAATTGAAGCACATTAAGATGTTAAAATGTTGAAACCCTAAAAATCATTCTATTCTTTTAGGATCCTTTAATCATCTTAAATAATAATAACTGCCTTTTGAAAATTTTCAAATTTTGCCCTCATGTGTTTTGAAGATTTCCAAATCTGGTGTAAATCACATTTTAGTTTTGTTTTTACAATGTATCCAAACCAAAAAATCAATCCACTGTGGACTTCTAGTTATTAATGTTTCTGAGCAATGGTCCATCAAAATTCCATGCATGGATTTCATTTTATGTAGATGATATAAAAAAATTGTCAGCAAAAACAAGTGACATTTTGTCTGTCTTGCAATCTGTCATGTTGGAGATTGTCATTACATGTTCACCAGTTACCCAAAACTAGTTTTTTTAGAAATTGGAGTATGATTGATGACCATTTGGCAAGACAATCTTTCAGATAGACTGTTTTGGTCTCAAGTGATGTAAAAAATAACATTTTTTTAGATGCAAACGGTTATTTGATATGAACAGCGTATTTTTGTGACCGGCTTCTCAACAAAATGATAATTTATTAAGTATATTTGCACTACATATTTCTAGTTGAACTATCCTGGTCAAAATTTATACATTTTTTTACAATGTTTTAAATTCTCATGATCCATGAATAAAATATGAGTTGAAATTGAAAAATAAGTTCATATAAAATAATACTGAATAAGTTATTGCTTTAGGCCTATATATAAATAGCATATAAATATTTTAAAATAAATATTTGAACAAGTATTATCAAACAATTTTATTTGCTTTATCTGGTTTTTTATATAAAAAAATTCAATTTTATATCCTCGTTGTTTTGTTTAATATTAATTTACTGATTGGTTTTCATGGTAGTTTATACGATTAATTTATAACATTTTTTATAACATTTTTAAATAATATAATTTATAACATTTTTATATAACATAATTTATAACATTTTTATATAACATAATTTATAACATTTTTTCAAAGTAACGATCATTATTGGGTAGCGTGTTGTAGAGATTAAATTTAATCCACTAATTAATATAATTAATTTTTTTAACAAATGCTTTCTAAAAACAAGATATTAATAATGGAAATTATAATTGAAAATGACTTGTTTCTGGTAGTAAGTTTTTTTGCATTTTTTATTAATACATGCATGTAAGATCACAATGTATGTTTAGATAAAACAATGTTGGGTATCATTAGGAAATTTGAAAATTTTATAAAAAATCAGGATAATTGTACTTGAAAAATCTCTTTTGATATCCTCATTCTTATATAATATATTTTTCTTTTTTTAGGTAAGTGATTCTTGATTAAGCTTTTATTAAGTTTTGTGCTGTCTTCTTCATTGCTTGGCTATGGTAAGAACTACATTTTGTGTCATGTTTTATAAATGTTTGATGGAAGTTTATATATTTTCTTATTCTTCTTTTGATGATTGTAATTTTGGTAATTTTTACACTATGAAACTAGAAAATTCTATACAAATCCCAAATGCTGTAAGTCATCATTGTGTGAATTCATAAAGTTAATCTAGGATTATTTTTGAGGTTTTTGTTAGGATTATTTTATCCCTAGGCAATATTAGACACACTGCTATTTAAGCACATACGATATATCAATTAACCTCAAAAACTAAAATATTTATAGATATTTACAGATTATTTTACAGCTATGTATGCATTTTTTGTTTAAGTAAGATTTATTTTGAGAAATTACTTGCAATTTTCTGTGGGAATGTTCATTCCGCTTTGATTACATTAAAATAATTGCTATATTCATAATTTAAAAATACAGTACACAAAATTTACAGTACATGTACATTATAAATATAGTTTGTTTATATTATCAGTTTCTATCAGTTTTCTAACAATAAAACTGTTAAAAATATGATATGAATTTCGTGAAAACTAGTTATTACACAAATGGTGTAAAAACTGGGAATAATATCAAACTTAATGATAAACTGATATAATTTTTTGTATATACATTTTATTTTTTAACATTTTATCATAGATTAGAACAACACTGTGCTTTACCACAGTTATCCCCATTATCCCATATTATCCATAATACATTACAAAATAAATCTGACAACACATAGAAATTGAAATATTTTCATTAAATATAATTTGATCAAATGCAAGAATATTTTAATATATTTTACATACGTGTACATACTTGAAGCTTTAAATGTATAAATATATATATTTATATATATATAAATATATATATGTATATTTATTTATAACCGTATATTTATACATTTAAAGCCTCAAGTATGTAATGTCACGCACCCTGTATAGAAATAATTGGCTCAAATACAAGAATAT